>JAVJIF010010313.1:0-137664 GCA_038442645.1 Agave tequilana
TATTTCTTTGAAAAATGATTTAGATACTTATGCTTGCCATGCTAGTGTAGCTTCATCTTCTAGCATACCTATTGCATGCTCCACTTTATCTTCAAGTATTAAAAATGATATATCCATGTTAAAGAAAAATGTTGATTGTTGGGCTCCACTTTGAGCCATTGTGTCATAAACCACACACGGTTGGAATCCATGTTTCGTAAGAAACATGCTTCTCCTATTCATGCACACAAATCACGGCATACACATGCTCCTCCCGTTCATACACATAACTCTATGTATGCTCATGTGTACACTTGTACACATTGTGGACGTAAGGGCCACCTTGTAAAATTTTGTTATGATAGAATACATAATTCAAATTTTGCAAATAAGTTTGTTTGGGTTAGGAAAGGTGCTAACCCTCATGGACCCTATAGAGTATGGTTACCAAAAGCCACTCCTATTTCATTTGATGTAGGTGTGGGCTCTCACATGACGTGAGAGATATTGGTGCCTTGAGGTGAATGCGTTCCGAGCTAAACGGTGACAATTTTGTATGCATCACTTTCAAGGGGAGTTTGGGGGAGGACCACCATGATTTGGAGGTATAGAGATGAGTCTTCTGATTTTTGTAACTATCTCTTACTCCTATTTAATTTACACTTTCATTATTGATTTTTAGCATGTCACATTTTAATGCTCATTATGCCATATGCCGTGATAATTAGACTTATGACATACACATATAGTATTGAGATACATTCATGTTTCTTTGGATTATTATTGTTGGTTTCTCACTTTAGTTTAACTATTGTATATACCATAGCTCTAAATATATGCATTTAGCCTAATGATCATATTAGTATATTTTATTTTATGCTTCATGTTTTGATTACATGTTTAAATGTAACCTTCATTAAAACTTGTGAATATACTTGTACAACTAATGAGTCACAATTTAATATTATTATTGTTTGTACTTAAATTGCTCATTTGTATCCATTAGATGTACTAGTATAGCCTAATTTTTGATGATTCATGTATTTCAAACTTGTATTCCCATTTTGTACATGTTTTCATATGTTTAACTTTATGTATATGTCAATTTTGCTAAAATTTTAAGATATACATGTATACCCTTGAGTCACTTGCGTTTCATTCAAAATTTCTTTATGGACTCAATTGTGTTTGGATATATATGTATACTTCTAGTTTATACATAACATACATATGCTTTGAAGTTTGAATTATTTTAATGAAAATTGAATTTTCATGTTTTCTTGTTATAAAGGAATTTCATATTGAGCTTAATTGCCTATTCTCATGATTTTGTGATTACATGATTCTTACACTCACATTATTATTGTTTACTCATGATTTTTATTTTCATGAGCTTTATATATACTTTATAAACTTTGAGTGTCGATGATCGTGTGACTTATATGTTTTTCATGAAAAATATCATGTTTATTCCTTTCTTGAAGGATTTCGTACTAGTTTTCTAGTTTATCATAAAATTAGTTGCGTATTTCTTTATTTTGAAAGTGTTTTTCAATTATGCTAAAATTATTTAAAAACTTATTTTTGAAAACCCCTTCCATCGAAGGGCAGACGGATGGGCGACCATGCCTTGTGAGCTAATTGAAAATTTTCTTAACATGTGCATGAAAGGGAGGTAATTACGAGTTATACTCTTGATTCTTATTATTTTTATTGGTATCTCAATTGATATTTTCATATTTGTATACTCATAGTTTGTTTTTTCTATATATGTATGCTTCAAACTTCAAATAGTATCAATTTCGATTAGTATTTACATTTTCATACATATATATATAATTTGATTGTGCTTCCTATATCTTTACATCTTATAGCACAAATCATGCTTATACTAAGCTTGATTTAGTCTTTAATGATATTATTTTTCAATTGGTATCTCATACAAGCTTATGCATGATTTTATTGGTATTTCATAAAAGAGGAGAAAATCATGTTTTATCTTTCAAATTGTTGTTTTTCAACAGATTTCATTGTCAATTGCTATCTTACTCCACTCTTTATGATGAAAAATACTTTGTTTTGGTGCATGCTAACTTTTTCAATATTGGTATCATATTTCATTTTTCATTAGTATTTATATTGATATGAGTTATGCTTACCTAAATCAATTTGGTTTTCACTTTCTATTGGTATCAAAAACTTACAATTTTTTGGATCAAGTCACTTTGAAATTGATTGTTACTTTCATTGGTATCAAGATTTCCTATATATATATCTTGCAATTGGTATCAAAAAAATATACAATGTGTCATTTTATATTGGAATCAAAATTTATAAGATTTTTTTAAATTGGTATCAAGATATTTTCACATTGGTATCTTTTAGTATTTCAAAATTTTTTGTTTACTTTCACATTGGTATTTTTTAGTATCTTCAAAATGTTTTGTTTATTTTCAATTGGTATCATACATTGGTATCATGATTTTCGATATATACCTTCATCCTAAATTGATATATTTTTCAATTGGTATTATAATGTTTTGATTTGTATTGCTATATGCAAGGAAGCTTAACATCTTCTCTATACATAGATTCATGTTGAGTGTATTTTATATTGAAGTGATTGACCTTTCTTTGGTATGTAGTACACATGTGTAGTAGGAGCTTTACATCTCCTTTATACATTGCATGTTATGCTTATGTGGTTAGGATTTAGTCATCCCTTTCATATAAATGCATGTATGCAAGGGGAGTTAACTTAACGTCTCCTCTTTATGAATATATATCACATATACATATCGTTATTGTTTGATTTATTTTCACCCCTTTGTTGATGATTGCCAAAAAGAGGGAGAGAAATTCAGAGAATGTTTTTGAGTTTATATGCATGTTTAGAAAGTCAGAGAATGATTTTGGTTTATATGCATGTTTACTTACAATTGATATCATATATGCATGTTTATTTTTACAATTGATATCGAGCATATATGTTTTTGTTTATGCAAAAAAGGAGAAGCATTCTTCACTTATGCATGTTTATGTTGAGCATTCATTGCATATTTTATGTTTATTGCTATGCATGAGAAGGGGGAGCTTCTATGAAACTTAAATTTAATCCATGCATATATAACTCTATGAGTTTGTTATCATCAAAAGGGGGAGATTATTGGCCCAGAGGCCCTTCACTCTAGTTTTGATGATGATTAACTCATGTAATTAGTTTACTAATAATAATCTTGAGATATTAGTATCAGATATTTAATCAAAGATATTAGTAGGTGATTAGCTTCAAACAAAGTATTTTGGAGCTATCATATGTTGATTCAAAAGCTTGCGCGTGAAGATCGCAGATTGCACTCGGTTGGAGTCAAGCTCGGTGGATCGTGTTTGGATCGAGTCTACTTAGAGAAGGAGTTCTTCAAGAAGACCTCGGTATTATGTTTAGTTTAGTATGTTTAGAAATTGTAAAGATTAGATAGTGTTGATATGCTCAAGTCACAATACACACACATGTTTTAAGTTTGTTAGTTTTCGGTTTAACCGATATTGGATTTCATGCCAAAAACATAGATACAAATCTTTATATGTATATTGTTGGACCAAAGGCCTATCACTCTAGTTTTGATGATGATCAACTCATGTAGTTATAGTACTAATGATCTTGTGTTTGATTAGTCTCAGATTTGTGATCAAGATCTTAGTTGGTGTGTAGCTTCAACAAAGGATTTAAAGTCAAGTTTTGGAGCTAAACACGGTTTGATTTAAGAGCTTGTGCATCAAGACCACATCAAGTACTCAAGAGGAGTCTAGCTCTATGGATCGTATTGGACCAAGTCAAGAAGATGTGAAGACTTCAAGTGAAGACTTCAAGATCAAGACTTGTGTCTAGGTTTGTTTTTAGAAGATTTTGTTTTTAGATAAAATGTAAAGGATAGAATAGTTGTAGATTGCTCAAGTATACCATACACACACACACACACACACACACACACACACACACACACACACTCTTGATTTAGATGTTTTTACAAAAGAGTTTTCTTTTTGAAAAATACCAGTTTGGTTTTGGTATTCAAGTTACATGTATTTAATCAAAACCATGTTTAGAGCTTAATGTCAAAAACATAGATATTGCACCATGTATGTGTATTAGATCATTTGCATACACACTATGCTTTAAAAGAGTTTAAATATCTTATTTTTGTATTTGGTGAAGTTTTGAAAAAACAAGTTTTGGAAAAACCAATTTGAAAAAATACAGTTTTTGTTTTGAACTAAAATTTCAAGTTATAAAAATAGTTCAAATTGATTGTAACATGCCTTGATTTTGTGCAAGCATGTTTGTTTATCAAAGTAAAGTGTTAAAACTATTTTTGTAGATTTTTTATGATTTTATGGGATTTTATTTAGCCAAAATGACCAAACTTTTTATCCCAGAATTTCTGTCCTGGCTTCAGCCGGTCGACCGAAGTCTAAAGTCGGTCGACCGGGCGATCGACTGACGTGCACAGACGTGCACGCCAGTTCTGGCAGGAGGGCCGGTCGACCGACCCGTTGACCATCCAGAGAGCTCTGCTCTCTGGAAAGGCCCCGGCGGACCGAGTGGTCGACCGGACAGAGAGCAGTGCTCTCTGTATCCTAGCCACGGTCGACCGGCCGGTCGACCACTGCCCCAACGGTCAGAAAAATGACCGTTGGCGGCCGACCGGGCGGTCGACCGTCAGGCATCTGGCTCCCAACGACTAGTTTTTTACCTCTATAAATTGGGTATTGGGGGCTGTTTTCTATAAGATTTTTAGTGGATTTTGAGCTAGTTTTTCCTACTTTAATAAAAGAGTTTTCTCCACTAAATTGAGAGCTAATACTTCCAATCAAAAGGGAGTTATCAAGAGTATTTAAAAGTGCTTTTCTTGAGTTTTCCTCCACCATCTCTTTCCTTGTTTTCTCACACAACACTTGAGCCATCCATTGCTATATCTACTCATAGGGATTTGTTGTGAGAGGATTTTAGGTGATCAAGAGTTGTGATCACCAAAGTTCCTTCATTTTCTTGAGGAGGCGGACGAGTGCGTTCGCGGTTTGTCTTCGAGTTCGAGTGCGAACTTGTGGTTTGAGGTGCGGCCTCGGCGAGCTTGTGGGCTTGCAGTGTGTACGGGACTAGAGAGTCTAAGAGTTCTAGTGGGAACTCCTTATAGGTGTTGCGGCACCGAGTGATCCGGTGGGATCGATTATAGTGAAAATCCTTCAAGTGTGAAGGCGGGGACGTAGAGCAAGTGTGCTCGAACCTCGAAACAAATTCCTCGTGTTTGCAATTGCTTTTTCTCTTTCTCTCTCTCCCTTACTTGTTTATATCTTGCATGCGATTATTGCTCTTATCTTTATATGCTTGATATTCATATTGTGCTTAATTGTTATATGCTGGGGGTGTGTTGCTAACACTAGTTTTCAACCAAGAGAGCCAACGCGGCACCTCAACTCTTATTTAGAGGAATCTTGAGGAGTTAGTTCAGAGCCCTTCACGGGGAATCCGGCTACACTCTTGTGTTAAACTTGGCGTTTAGTTTAATAAGTTTTAATTCCGCATTTAGTGACCATTAGATTAGCCATCACCTATTCACCCCCCTTTAGGTGATTTACAGTTGGTATCAAAACCAAGTGCTCTTGATTTGGGGCTTACAACCTAGAGTTAAAGATCCTCATTTTAGGCTAATCACAATATTTTGCACACACCATGGATTCATGTCACCGCCCACTTTTGACATTCTTAACATCCAAACATGGAAGGTTAAGATGTCCCTATACCTCAAAACCCTAGGCATTCATGTTTATCTTTCTACAATTAAAGATTCATATGATGATAATAGCAAGTATTTTGAGGCTAATGCAAAAGCCCTACATGCTTTAAAGTTAACCCTAAATGATGATTATTTATCTAGAGTTTCTAACATTGATTCGGCTTTTGTAGCATGGAACACCCTCACCTCCCTTGGCGAAAAAGAACAATACTATGCGGGGAGCGATTCGGATGTTTGAAGCAACACCTCCAACGCGTGCTACATGGTCCAAGGGGATAACCCCTTTGAGGTAACTACCGAATCCGAGGTAGAAGAGGATGTTGATATATCATATAATGAACTTCCTTCTTTTTGTCAACAACTCCTAGAAAAATAGGACATGCTTAAGAAAGATAATAAGAAAATTAAAAATAAATTTGATTGCATGCTAAAAGAAAAAGATTCTCTACAAAATAAATTTGAAAATGTTTTAGAAGAAAATAACTCTTTAAAACTAAAATTGCATGCTTTGAAAAAGAAAATGAAGTTTTGAAAAATGAAAATGTTTCCTTACTTTCTAAGTTGAATGATCTTTGTGAAGGAAACACTTTTTGAAGAATAAAATTATTTTGGTGGAAAAACAAAAAGAAGTTACTTTGCATGAAAACACTTCCTTGAAAGAAAAATGGTGGAAAAAGAAAAAGAAAATGTTTCTAAAAAGAATAAGAAAAATGATTCTCATTCTCATCATGCTTTACATGCTACCATAAATGATAGTGAGATTATTGTTTTGAAAAATAGGATTAATTGTTTGAGCTCAACCTTGAACTCATGTGTATTTAACCATAAAAAATTGGAAACCTTGTTTTCAAAGAAACAAGTTCTAAATATTCATGCACATCATTCACATCATGCATATGTTGCACGTCATGACCACACCCACACCCATATGCATCCTAAGGTGTACAAATGTACACATTGCAGCCGCAAAGGCCATTTAACAAAGTTTTATTTTGATAAGATACATCATATTACTTTTGCTAATAAGAAAAATATTTGGGTCCCTTCAAAGCTAACCCCAAGGACCCAAAAGAAAATGGGTACCAAAATCTCCACCTTGTGTTTTTGATGTAGGTAGGGCTCTCACAAAATGTGAGAGAGTTAGTGCCTTGGTGGTGGTTGCATGGACTTGAAGGACATATAATTGATGCACCGCTATCAAGGAGTTTTGGTGGGACAACCACCATGTTTTGGAGATTTGGAGTATAGTTCTTTGGTTTGGTAACTATCTCTAAAAACTCCTAGTTTATTTACATGCTTATTCATATATGATATTTTTAGCATGTTCATATTTTGTGCTTCATGTGGTAAATACTAGTTTAAATGTAGCTTATATCAAAACTTGTATTTATACATGTACAAATAGTGAACAACAAATTGATTCATATATGTTTGCACTTCATTGTTCATTTGTACTCACTATATGCACTTGTATAGCCTAGTTTTGATGATTCTCTCATTTACACTTATTTTGCCTATTTTCATGTTTTACTTCATGTATATGTATTTTGTATCAAATCTAATAAATATACATGTATACCCATGAGTCATTTGCCTTCATGCAATTTACATTATGGACTCTTTTTATGTTTAGGATATGTATGTGAAAATCACCTAGAGGGGGGTGAATAGGTGATAATGCTAATCAATGCACAATTTAAAAATTATGATGCAACAATCTCACAAAGCAAGTGAATATAGCAATGGATGTAGAGAGCAAGTAATAAGAGCAATGAAAATAGAGCAAGTAAACCAAACGCAAACACCGAGAATTGTTATCGAGGTTCGAGCACCCAGCTCTACTTCCCCGCCTTCCTCAGAAGGATTCCAACCACTTCCACTATCACAAAGATGTCACAAATACACCGGAGTACCCAACTCCACAATCTCAAGTACAAGCAATCTCTGAGTAGTCAAAAGACCACAAATTCTCTCTTGCAAATTCTCTTCCTTACAAAGGTCCTTAGAGAATAATGAGTAGGAATGAAGCTCTTGTGTGCAAGGAGAAAAGAAAAAGAAATCAGAGAGTTCTTGAAAACACTTCAGAAAATGAGAGAGAATTTCAGCACAAAAACCAAGAAACCAAGTCTTTTTGAATGCCTTAAACTTTTGAAAATTTTGAGAATTTTTCTAGTAACCAATCTCTCCCTAAACACCCTATTTATAGGAGAGGGCTAGGGTTTAGAGATAAAACATATTTAAGGCTAATCAGAAAGTATTAAAACCAAAACATGTCACTTAAACACACTTAAGTGAGAAAAGGATAAAAATAAACCAGCTCAGAAAAATAGCCGTTACTGTTCAAACGGCTAGCTCGGTCGATGGCCCGGTCGACCGCTAGTACAAAAAAAATAGCCGTTGCAGGCTACGGTCGACCAGCCGGTCGACCCAAACAAACAGAGAGCTCTGCTCTCAGACCCGGTCGACCCGGACGGTCGACCGTCCAAAGTCTGCCAAACGTGCACAGATCTGTGCACGTCGGTCGACCGACCCGGTCGACCGACTTCAAGCCAAGTCGACTTGTCAGAAGACTAGTCGACTTGTTGAAGTCTGGAACAGGAAACTGGGTCAGAAAAACAGTTTAAAAATATTTTGAAAAATCTTTTAACACTCTTAAAAATCACAAAAATAGTTTTATCATTTTGCATTGATATATAAACATGTGGTAAAAAGTTTAGCTCAAATATCAATCAATATGAACTATTTTTATCTCTTATCATTTTTACCAAAAACCAAAAACTGTATTTTCTAAAACTTGGATTTTGAATAGAAAATACGTTTTGTCCAAAACTCTTCCAAATACAAAAACATGATATTTAATCACTTTGAAACATGATGTATATGGATATAATCCTATATACATGAAACATATATATATCATAGTTGTTGTCATTAATTCCAAAAATAAGTTTTGTTAAAACACAAAACTTAAAACACATGAATAGGTATATCAAAGTAAGTTTGTAGGTTGAAGATTGTATACAAACTATTTTGTACATGTTATAGGAAATATGTTTGGAAACAAGATGTGCGCAAAAACGTGTGTGATAGAGCTTCAAACCTATTCACTATTCTTTAACAAAACTCTAAACTAAAAACAAACCTAATAAATTATCTTGAGCAATCTTGAAGTCTTGAGCCATGCGATGCCTTACTAGAGCCTTCTCTTCTATGTTCCTTTCTTGATGTGCAAAAAGCCTTCTTTGCTTCATGAACTTAGAAATTCTTGCAATAGCTAAGCAATGGCCTCCAAATATGGTACTAACCTGAAACTTATCTTAAACAAACTAATTAGTACCAAATAGCTCTTATTGTTTTGTTATCATCAAAACTCTAAACAAATGGAGAGTGTAACCTTTTGGGCCAACAATCTCCCCCTTTTGATGATGACAAAACAAATAGGCTATAAACAAAAATATAGGGGAGGAGAAAGCTCCCCCACAAATTATGCTATATTAAACAAAGAAAAACAATGTAATTTGTACAAACACCATGAAACCAACAACCATGAGAATATAAAACACTCAAAACACTTAAACTCAAATTACAAGAATTCATGAAAACATATCAAAACACCATGAAACCAACAACCATGAGAATATAAAACACTTGCAAAACACTTAAACTCAAATTACAAGAATTCATGAAAACACATCAAAAACTAAAAACATATATAAACTCATATGGAACCAAAACCATATGAACTCATATTTCCATACATAAACTCATTCTCCCCCTTTTTGTCATACATCAAAAAGGGTTAAGAAAACATTTCTATTCAATAACACAAACATTAAGTTCACCACAAATGAATGAAAATATAGCAAAATCAAGTGGTTTAGTGAAAATATCGGCAAGTTGCAAATCCGTAGAAACATAATCAATATCTATATCTCCTTTCTCAAAATGATCTCTAAGAAAGTGATATCTAATCTCAATGTGCTTGGTCTTACTATGTTGATTTGCATTCTTAGTCATATGAATAGTACTAGTATTATCACAAAATATTTTTATATGGTTATAATGCAAATCATAATCAAAGAGAGTATGTTTCATCCAAAGGACTTGTGCACAACAAGCCCCCGCGGCAACATATTCCGCCTCGGCGGTTGAGAGAGCTACAAAATTTTGTTTCCTAGAGGACCATGAAACAAGACAATTACCAAGAAATTGACATGTCCCACTAGTACTCTTTCTATCTACTCTACAACCCGCATAGTCGGCATCCGAATAACTCGTCATTGAGAAATCTTCGGTTTTCGGATACCAAAGACCCATTCCAATCGTTCCCTTAATATAACGAATAATGCGTTTTACCGCAATAAGATGGGACTCTTGGGACACGATTGAAATCTAGCACAAAGACACACACTAAACATGATATCCGGCCTACTTGCCGTCAAATACAAAAGACTACCTATCATGCTTCTATACAATTTAATATCAACATTTTTACCTTGGTCATTTTTATCAAGCTTGGTGGTAGTTGCCATGGGAGTGTTGTAAACCTTTGAGTCTTCAAGTCCAAACTTCTTTACGAGTTCCTTTGCGTATTTGGCTTGACATATGAAGTTCTCATCTTGCAATTGCTTGATTTGGAGTCCAAGAAAGAAATTAAGCTCACCCATTGAAGACATTTCAAATTCACATTGCATAACCTTTTCAAATTCCTTGCATAAAAACTCATTAGTAGAACCAAAAATTATATCATCAACATAAATTTGCACAATTAAAATGTCATTATCAACATGCTTAGTGAATAGTGTTGTATCTACTTTGCCTTTAATAAAATCATTTGAAATGAGAAAACTAGAAAGCCTTTCATACCAAGCTCTTGGAGCTTGTTTCAATCCATACAAAGCTTTATCAAGTTTAAAAACAAAATCGGGATGAACATGATCAACAAAACTGGAAGGTTGAGCAACATAAACTTCTTCATTTATAAAACCATTCAAAAATGCACTTTTCACATCCATTTGAAAAAGTTTAAAATTTTTGAAAGATGCAAAAGCTAGTGTCATCCGTATGGCTTCAAGCCGTGCTACGGGTGCAAAGGTCTCCTCAAAGTCAATTCCCTCAACTTGAGTGTAACCTTGGGCCACTAACCTAACTTTATTCCTAATCACATTTCCGGACTCATCCATCTTGTTTCTAAAGATCCACTTAGTACCAATTATTGGTCTATCGTGGGGCCTAGGAACAAGGTGCCAAACTTGGTTGCGCTCAAATTGATTGAGTTCCTCTTGCATGGCTAGCAACCAATATGAGTCCTCCTCGGCTTGGAGGATGCTCTTGGGTTCAAAATGAGAAATGAAAGCAAAGTTACCATATAGGTCATGGAGTTTGGAGCAAGTTGTTACCCCTTTGGATGCATCACCTAAGATTTGCTCCTTGGGATGATTTGTGGCATATCTCCAAGCTTTAGGAAGCGGTTGAGAGCTTTCCTCTTTATCCTCTTGAACGTCACCAATTGGTTCTTGCTTATCATCTTGAGCGGATGAGTCCTTCAAGGATAGTCTCTCCATGTCTTCACCTAATGGTTCAATCTCTACAACATTCTCAACAAACACATTAGATTCTTCAAATTTAACATGCATGGATTCTTCAATGGTAAGTGCAGATCTATTGAATACTCTATAAGCTTTACTAGTTGTAGAATATCCAACAAAGATTTCTTCATAAGCCTTAGCAGCAAATTTACCCAAGTTATCTTTAGTGTTCAAAACAAAACACTTGCAACCAAAACTTTGAAATATGCAACATTTGGTTTTCTAGAATGATACATTTCAAAAGATGTTTTGGAAGAGTTTTTACATAAATAAATACGATTTGATATATAGCATGCGGTGTTTACGGCCTCGGCCCATATATATTGAGGGAGGTCATACTCACTTATCATTGTCCTAGCCATCTCTTGAAGTGTTCTATTTTTCCTTTCTACAACTCCATTTTGTTGTGGAGTTCTAGGACAAGACATTTCATGCTTAATTCCCTTTTCATCACAATAAGTCATGAAGAGTTGGTTAACGAACTCACCACCTCTATCACTCCTTATTCTCAAAATTGAAAAACCTTTTTCTTTTTCAACTCTTTTTCGAAAAAATCTTAAAATGATAAAAAGCTTGATCTTTGTGTTCCAAGAAGAAAACCCAAGTGAAACGGGAAAAATCATCAACTAAAATAAATGTAAATCTACTACCATTTAAGCTCTTAGTTTTAGTAGGTCCAAAAGATCCATATGAATTAATTCTAAAGGCCTAGTAGACATGATATCCTTGATTGGTTTGAAGGAAGACTTGGTTTGTTTCCCAAGTTGGCACGCACCACAAATGCGGTCTTTCTCAAACTTCAAGCAAGGTATACCCTTCACCAATTCCTTAGAATTAATCCTAGAAAGATGGTCAAAGATGCATGTTCTAATCTTCTATGCCAAAGCCAAGAATTTTCATCAAAAGCATTTAAGCATTTAGTAGAACATTCCACATTAAGCATGTCAATGATATAAATATTATCATCACGAAAACCGGTGAGAATACAATCATTGGTTTTAACATCAAAAATCTTGCAAGAAGAATCATCAAAAACAACTTTAAGTTCACGATCACAAAATTGACTAATGCTAAGCAAATTATGTTTCAAACCATCAACAAGTATAACATTTTCTATAATGGGAGATACACCAATTTGAATGTTACCAATACCGATGATAGTGCCTTTGGAGTCATCCCCGAAGGTGACGGAGCCACCTTCCTCGTACCTTGATAGGGTTGTAAAGTTATTGATGTCCCACGTCATGTGTCTTGAACAACCACTATCAAGGTACCACCGCTCCCTACGTCTTGGAGCCTTGGTGTGTACCTACATCAAATAATTTAGGACTTGATTTTGGTACCCACATTTTCTTGGGTCCTAAAGAGTTAGTTTCATTAATCCAAATAAGATTATTTGTTCTATTTATTGGTCATAACAAAATTTAGCCAAATGTCCATTCTTACCACAATATGTGCATCTATACACTCTACCATATTTAAAAGCATAGTGAGTGTGTGATTTGTGAGCATGAGAATTGTGAGCATGAAAAGATTTAGCATGAGAAGTGTTATGTGTAGTGTGAGCATGAGGAATCTTAACATGTGAATCTTTAGCATGAGAGGTGTGCTTTTTAGAAAATATATCTTCAAGTTTCTTAGTGTTATAAGCACAATCCTTTAAAGTCTTTTCAAAATCAACAATTCTAGTTTTCAAAGAAGAAATTTCTTTTTCATCAATTTTAGGAAATTTTGCTTTACAAGCAACTTTGTAAGCACAAAATTCATTTTGGGTAGAAATGAGATTTGAAGAAATTTCATCTTTTTCTTAGAAATAATAGCAAGTTGATTTTTGAGAAAAGCAACTTCTTTTTCAATTTAGAGCATTCAATCTTTTTATTGTCATATGTTTCTGAAAGTTCAACAAAGGCATGAACAAGAACTTCTTTGCTTAATTCATCATCTTCATCATCAAGAGGTTGAGGTGTTACCTTTGGTGTGTTTGCCATGAAACACATATTTGCTACATCCGCCTCTTCCTCGGACTCGCTTTCCGAATCCCAAGTTGCCTTGTATGCTTTCTTTTCTTCCGGTTTCTTTGGCTTGAAGGAGGAGGTCATCTTCTTCTTGAACTCCGGGCAATCCGCCATGATGTGTCCGGGCTTTCGGCAATTGTAGCATATAATTCTCCTCTCCTCTTTGCCTTCAAATTTCCTTCGGAAGTTGAGCTTGTTCCTCCGGTACATTCTCTTCACATTGCGAACTAGTAGTGATAGCTCCTCATCTTCTTCTTCATCTTCTTCATCGTCTTCAAGAGTGGATGAAGACTTGAAGGCTATGGATTTCTTCTTTAGTGGAGCGGCCTCTTCTCTATCTTTCTTTTCCATCTCATGGGTCTTTAAGTTCCCAATGAGACTAATTAGGTCCATCTCATCCTTGTCGTTCAATTCTTTTAAGGTGGTGGCCTTGATTTCCCATGATGTAGGAAGTGCCCGAATCACTTTTTGCACCTTTTGGTCATTGGAGATGTCATCACCTAAAGAAGAAAGAACATTGGTGATTTTAGTAAATCTAATAATCATACAATCAATAGATTCTTCATCAATCATTTTAAAGGATTCATATTGGGACCTTAAGAGATCTATCTTAGCTCTCTTAACTTGTGAAGTCCCCTCGTGTGTGACCAATAAATGTTGCCAAATCTCATAGGCGGATTGGCAATGAATTACCTGTGTAAGGTCATCCTCATTCAAGGCGGTTAAGAGGGAATTTTGGGCTTAGAGTTAGCCTCATATTCTCTAAAGTTGAAGTCGGTCCATGTGCTCTCATCACTATCGGGTGCAACATAGGGTTTGGTCAATGATTTAGCTACTAAGCTACCTAAAGATTGCAAAAAGATAGTCATCCTAACCTTCCAAATAGGGAAGTTGAGTCCATCAAATTCAGGAGGGGTTTTGATGTTATCGGCCATGTTTACTAGTGAATGACAAATGGAATGCAAATGTTCATTAGCAAATTTAAGGATCTCTCTATGGATGTTAAGTCAAAACCTAGAGTCCAAGCTCTGATACCAATTGAAAATCACCTAGAGGGGGGGTGAATAGATGATAATGCTAATCAATGCACAATTAAAAATTATGATGCAACAATCTCACAAAGCAAGTGAATATAGCAATGAATGTAGAGAGCAAGTAATAAGAGCAATGAAAATAGAGCAAGAAATAAGAGCAAGTAAACCAAACGCAAACACCGAGAATTGTTATCGAGGTTCGAGCACCCAGCTCTACTTCCCCGCCTTCCCCAGAAGGATTCCAACCACTTCCACTATCACAAAGGTGTCACAAATACACCGGAGTACCCAACTCCACAATCTCAAGTACAAGCAATCTCTGAGTAGTCAAAAGACCACAAACTCTCTCTTGCAAAATTCTCTTCCTTACAAAGGTCCTTAGAGAATAATGAGTAGGAATGAAGCTCTTGTGTGCAAGGAGAAAAGAAAAAGAAATCAGAGAGTTCTTGAAAACACTTCAGAAAATGAGAGAGAATTTCAGCACAAAAACCAAGAAACCAAGTCTTTTTGAATGCCTTAAACTTTTGGAAATTTTGAGAATTCTTCTTGTAACCAATCTCTCCCTAAACACCCCTATTTATAGAAGAGGGCTAGGGTTTAGAGATAAAACATATTTAAGGCTAATCAGAAAGTATTAAAACCAAAACATGTCACTTAAATACACTTAAGTGAGAAAAGGACAAAAATAAACCAGCTCAGAAAAATAGCCGTTACTGTTCAAACGGCTAGCTCGGTCGACCGGCCCGGTCGACCGCTGGTACAAAAAAAATAGCCGTTGCAGGCTACGGTCGACCAGCCGGTCGACCCAAACAAACAGAGAGCTCTACTCTCAGACCCGGTCGACCCGGACGGTCGACCGTCCAAAGTCTGCCAAACGTGCACAGATCTGTGCACGTCAGTCGACCAACCGGTCGACCGACTTCAAGCCAAGTCGACTTGTCAGAAGACTAGTCGACTTGTTGAAGTCTGGAACAGGAAACTGGGTCAGAAAAACAGTTTAAAAATATTTTGAAAAATCTTTTAACACTCCTAAAAATCACCAAAAATAGTTTTATCATTTTGCATTGATATATAAACATGTGGTAAAAAGTTTAGCTCAAATATCAATCAATATGAACTATTTTTGTCTCTTATCATTTTACCAAAAACCAAAAACTGTATTTTCTAAAACTTGAATTTTTAATAGAAAATACGTTTTGTCCAAAACTCTTCCAAATAAAAAAAATGATATTTAATCACTTTGAAACATGATGTTATATGGATATAATCTTATATACATGAAACATATATATATCATAGTTGTTGTCATTAATTCCAAAAATAAGTTTGTTAAAACACAAACTTAAAACACATGAATAGTTATATCAAAGTAAGTTTGTAGGTTGAAGATTGTATACAAACTATTTTTATACATGTTATAGGAAATATGTTTGGAAACAAGATGTGCGCAAAAACGTGTGTGATAGAGCTTCAAACCTATTCACTATTCTTTAACAAAACTCTAAACTAAAAACAAACCTAATAAATTATCTTGAGCAATCTTGAAGTCTTGAGCCATGCGATGCCTTGCTAGAGCCTTCTCTTCTATGTTCCTTTCTTGATGTGCAAAAAGCCTTCTTTACTTCATGAACTTAGAAATTCTTGCAATAGCTAAGCAATGGCCTCCAAATATGGTACTAACCTGAAACTTATCTTAAACAAACTAATTAGTACCAAATAGCTCTTATTTGTTTTGTTATCATCAAAACTCTAAACAAATGGAGAGTGTAATCTTTTGGGCCAACAGTATGCATATTGTTAGTTTTGGATAAATCTTACATATACCTAGAAGTTTGTTTTAAAATTAAAAATGAATTTTCATAATTTGTTTGATAAAATGATATTATATGTTTTGAGCTTCATTGATTATCTTCATGAAAAATGCTAAACACATGATTCTTGTACGCTCACACTTTATTTGTTTATTCATGACTTTGTTTCATGATTATTTTTGAACTTTATAGATTTTGAGTGTCAATTCTTGTGTATTTGGTATGATTCATGAAAAACATATGATTTGGTTTCATGTTTTTGAAAGATTTTAACTAATTTTCAAAAATTATCTTTAACTAGTTATTATTCTTCATTTGGTAATATTTTCACTATAAAAATATTTTCAAACCTTATTTTTGAAAACCCCTTCCAATACCATTATGGGCAGATGGATGGACGAGTATGCCTTGCAAGCCCCATTGAAAATCTTTTATCTTCAGCATATAATGGGTGGAAGGTTATGAGTTATATACTTGATCTCAATTGATACTTTCATTTTGTATATACTCATATTTTGTTTTCTATATATGTATGCTTCATTTCAAATAATATCAATTTCTATTGGTATTTTCATTTTCATACATATATATGATTTGTTTGTGCTTAATTTAAAATAGACTTATATGTTTAAAGCACAAAGTTTTTATGCTAAACTTGATTCAAATTCTTATTTTCAATTGGTATCTCAATTGATTGTTTAATAAGCTTATGCATTAGTTTTAAAATTGATATTTTTATTGATATCAAAAATATGCAATAATTTTTACTTGGTATCAATATGATTCTTTTTGATTAAAAAAATCAAAATTTATAATGTTTATTTTACAATTTTACAATTGGTATTGGTATCTTAAAATTTGATTACAATAGATATCTTAAAATTTTTATTTATATGATATCTTAAAATTTGATTACAAGATATCTCAAAATATGTTTTATTGAGAAAAACTCAAAAATTTGTTTTTAGTGAGAAAATTAAAAATGTTTTGATGTGTATTGCTTATATGTAAGGAGAACTTAATATCTCTTCTACATATAGATTCATGTTGAGTGTATCTTATATTGAGGAGCTTGACAACTCTTCTTTATGCGGTACACGTGTGTAAGAGGAGCTTCACATCTTCTCTTATGCATTACATATTATGCGTTATGTGAATTAGGGCTTGTCATCCCTCTTTCATGTATTGTATATGCGTAGGGAAGCTAACTTAGCGTCTTCCTCTTCATGAATGTATATCGCATATATCCTTTATTGACTTGTTTAATGTCACCCCTTTTATTGATTTTTGCTTTTAACAAAAGGGGAGAACATTTTGTTTTTACTTTGACCCCTTTGTTGATGATTGACAAAAAGGGGGAGAAGTATTTAGTATATATGCATGTTTTCCTTACTTTATTCATAAAGGGGGAGAAGTATTTATGTTTATGCATATATGTTTTGTTTTGCAAATAGGAGAAAAAGAATTTGATGAGTTTTATGCTTGATTGGCATGTTTATCTCCTTATATTTGCATACATGTTTGTTTGTATTCATGTGCTTCATTGTCATATATTATTGTTTATTGCTATGCATGAGTTAAGGGGGAGCTTCTTTGAAGCTTTACTTTAATCTATGCATATATAACTCCATGAGTTTTGTCATCATCAAAAAGGGGGAGATTGTTAGTCCAAAGACCTATCACTCTAGTTTTGATGATGATCAACTCATGTAGTTATAGTACTAATGATCTTGTGTTTGATTAGTCTTAGATTTGTGATCAAGATCTTAGTTGGTGTGTAGCTTCAACAAAGGATTTAAAGTTAAGTTTTGGAGCTAACACGGTTTGATTCAAGAGCTTGTGCATCAAGACCACATCAAGTACTCAAGAGGAATCTAGCTCTATGGATCGTATTTGGACCAAGTCAAGAAGATGTGAAGACTTCAAAATCAAGACTTGTGTCTAGGTTTGTTTTTAGAAGATTTTGTTTTTAGATAAAATGTAAAGTATAGAATAGTTGGTGGATTGCTCAAGTATACCATATACACACACACACTCTTGATTTAGATGTTTTTACAAAAGAGTTTTCTTTTTGAAAAATACCGGTTTGATTTTTGGTATTCAAGTTATATGTATTTAACCAAAATCATGTTTAGAGCTTAATGTCAAAAACATAGATATTTCACCATGTATGTGTATTGGATCATATCCATACACACTATACTTTAAAAGAGTTTAAATATCTTATTTTATATTTGGTGAAGTTTTGAAAAAACAAGTTTTGGAAAAACCAATTTGGAAAAATACAGTTTTTGTTTTGAACCAAAATTTTTAAGTTACAAAAATAGTTCAAATTGATTGTAACATGCCTTGATTTTGTGCAAACATGTTTGTTTATCAAAGTAAAGTGTTAAAACTATTTTTGTAGATTTTTATGATTTTATGGGATTTTATTTAAGCCAAAATGACCAAACTTTTTATCCCAGAATTTCTGTCCTGGCTTCAGCCGGTCGACCGGGCCGGTCGACCGAAGTCTGATGTCGGTCGACCGGGCGGTCGACCGACGTGCACAGACGTGCACGCCAGTTCTGACAGGAGGGCCGGTCAACCGACCCGGTCGACCGTCCAAAGAGCTCTGCTTTCTGGAAAGGCCCCGGTCGACCGAGCGGTCGACCGGACAGAGAGCAGTGCTCTTGTATCCTAGCCACGGTCGACCGGCCAGTCGACCGCTGCCCCAACGGTCAGAAAAATGACCGTTGGCGGTCGACCGGGCGCTATTTGGCTCCCAACAGCTAGTTTTTCTAGCTCTATAAATTGGGGCATTTGGGGGCTGTTTTCTATTAGATTTTTAGTGGGTTTTGAGCTAGTTTTTCCTACATAATTAAAAGAGTTTTCTCCACTAAATTGAGAGCTAATACTTCCAATCAAAAGGGGAGTTTATCAAGAGTGTTTTAAAAGTGATTTTCTTGAGTTTTACTTCATCATCTCTTTCCTTGTTTTCTCACACAACACTTGAGCCATCCATTGCTATATCTACCCATAGGGATTTGTTGTGAGAGGATTTAGTTGATCAAGAGTTGTGATCACCAAAGTTCCTTCATTTTCTTTGAGGAGGCAGACGAGTGCGCTCGCGGTGTTTCGAGTTCGAGTGCGAACTTGTTGTTTGAGGTGCGGCCTCGGCGAGCTTGTGGGCTTGTGGTATGTACGGGACTAGAGAGTCCAAGAGTTCTTGTAGGAACTCCTTGTAGGTGTTGCGGCACCGAGTGATCCGATGGGATCGATTATAGTGGAAATCCTTCTAGTGTGAAGGCGGGGATGTAGAGCAAGTGTGCTCGAACCTCGAAAAAATCCCTTGTGTTTGCGATTGCTCTTTCTCTCTCTCCCTTACTTGTTTATATCTTGCATGCGATTATTGCTCTTATCTTTATATGCTTGATATTTATATTGTGCTTAGTTGTTATATGCTTGGGGTGTGTTTCCTAACACTAGTTTTCAACCAAGAGAGCCAACGCGACACCTCAACTCTTATTTAGAGGAATCTTGAGGAGTTAGTCCAGAGCCCTTTACGGGGAATCCGGCTACACTCTTGTGTTAAACTTGGTGTTTAGTTTAATAAGTTTTTAATTCCACATTTAGTGACCATTAGATTAGTCATTACCTATTCACCCCCCCTCTAGGTGATTTACATATATTGGATTCTATCCATATACAATATGCTTCAAAGTTGTTTCAATATCATGTTTTTGTATTTACATATATTTTAGAGAAAACAGTTTTTCATTTTAAAAGTTTGATTTTTGAAAAATACCGATTTTGTAATTAAGCCAAATTTCAATGTCACAAAAATGGTTCAAATAGTTTATAATATGTGTTGAAATTTTGTCACACATATTTGTATTTCAAATATATTAAAAGAACTTATATTGTGGAATTTATGTGATTTTATGGGATTTTATGAAAGTTAAAATACTTAAGTTTTAATCCCTTAATAGCTGGACTAGCCTTCTACCGGTTGACCGGTCTGGTCGACCGACGTGCACAAACGTGCACGCCAGCTAGGGCTGGTAGGCCGGTCGACGGGGCGGTTGACCGTCCAGAGAGCTCTGCTCTCTGAAAATGGCCTTGGTCGACCGGCCGGTCAACCGGCAGAGAGCAGCTGCTCTCTGTATCCAGTCCCGGTCAACCGGGCGGTCGACTGGTGGCACAATGGTCATAAAAATAACCGACTGGCCGGTCGACCGCCCAGTCGACCGGAAGGGCAATTCTGCCCTTTGCCAGACTACCAACGGGAGATTTTGAGAGGGTATAAATACCCACACTCTTAAGCTGTTTTAGCTAAGTTTTTAGAGAGCAAAAATTCTCATCTTTACAAGTGTTTAACAACAAGTTTTTTAAAGAGCTTTAGACTTAAAGATTTGATCCTTATTTGTTTTAAAAAGGGTTGGAAAATTCAAAAAAAATAGTCTTTGGGAATTGGTTTTTGATCTTCATTTCTATAGCTATTTTAGAAGTTTTCCCAAGAGTTTTTCTTTGTGTTTTGATTTTCAAACCTTTGTTTTTCTCACACTTGAGCCAATCTATCTATCCTATCTATTAGGATCTATTTTGTGAGAAAATTAGTTTGTGGTTGTTGATACCACTAAGAGTTGTAAACCCTCCTTACTTTGTGATATCTCTCTAGTGAGAGATGATTGTATTGTTATCCCTCTAGTGAGAAGTGATTGTGAAGGTTGTGTTGGTATCCCTCTTAGAGAAGAGGCGATTGTTGGAGTTGTGGCTTTGAGCCTTATCCCTCTTGTGTGAGTTGATAGTTGTTTGGTTAAGTGTCCATCCCTCTAAGTGTAGAGGTGATTTATGTTGTGCCTTGCCTCTTATGTAGAGGTTGTATTGTTAGAAAGAGGAGTTGTGTATTCCGGTTTGTATTACTCAAATCCTCAATGGAGTTCCCTGTGTAGGAAGTCCTGTGTGGACGATATAGCGGAAATCTTTCTGTGTGAAGGCGGAGACGTAGAGTAGTAGCTCGAACCTCGAAATATATCTTGGTGTTTGCGTTTGATCCACTATCTCCAAACTTTCTCTTATATTGTGCATTGCATCATATTGTTCATATCATATATATGCTTGGGTTTGTTTGTGTGCCATACTTGTGTTAAACCAAGAGAGCTTCATATAACACATCAACTCTTATACAAAGGAATCAAGAGGAGTTAGTCCAGATCCCTTCATTGAGAATTCGGCTACATTCCTTGGGTACACTAAGTGTGCTGCAATTAGTTTTTAAATTTTGCATTATTTGTCATTAGATTAGCCTTACACCTATTCACCCCCTCTAGGTATATTTCAAATACCCCATCTTCCTCACTCCATTTCATCACAACAAATCCTCTAAAAATCTTCTAAAATTCTCCAAAAACTCTCTCTACAAAGTCTTTCTCTCAAGCGCTCACTACAAGCTCTCAAGCCTCACTACAAGCTCTTGAACTCTCTCTCAAGCTTTACAAGCTCTACATCAAGCTCTCTCAAGTTCTAAGCTCTACAAGCTCTCTCTGGAGTTGTATTTGTGAGATAATTATACTTTTGCAAATTAGAAGAATGGATGCATATTTTTCATCAGCAAGCTTTAGTCAACTTCTGGTTCTAGATTTAATCATGGTTTTAATTTGAGTAATGAAGGGTGGTTAACTCTGAATTCACCTTAAGCTGACACTCTACAAATTTCATTGACAAAATCCTCAGATTTTTAATGCTTCTTATTAACCTACCACTACTACTCATATACTTGTTAATTCTTCCGAAATATCAACTACCGCTACAAATCTTAAATCTGGAGTTTGAAAATATTTTAATAAAGTAAATATTGATGGAGTTAAGATGGCTCAATGTAAATGTGTCCAGATAATTCATATGCTTTTCTCAAAAATGCTAAAACCGGCCCACTAACCAGACATATTAAGATAAACACCCCGAACATCAACCACGACAAACACAAATTAACACTTGTACTTATACTCGTGCTACAGGTAAGACTAATTTAATCAAATATCTTATTCGCTCTGAACATCCTTTTAGTACGACTGAAGATGCATTTACATAATATATTTGAACTCATAATCCGGTTTATTAGTCGGTCAGTAGGAATACTATAAGAACAGAAATATTTAGGGTTGTTGAAGAATAGAAGCAAATGTTAATTACAATTTTGACTTTTTTGCCACATAAAATTGCATGCACTTCTGATTGATGGAAGTTTTTAACGGCAATCATTATATTGCTATTATTGCACATTATATTGATTCTGATTGGATTTTAAACAAAAGAATTATCAGTTTTAAAAATTTCCCATCCTCACAATCATTTCAGTTTAAGTATGATTATAATGAAAATTGTTAGAGAATATAGAATTGATTCAAAAATTTTTGCTATTTAATTTGATAATGCTAGCAAAAATACTGTTGCAATTGAGATTTGAAAAATTATTTAAAACCTATTTTAATGGCAAAATTTCATATTCGATGTGTTCGTCACATTATTAACTTATGTGTACAAGATGATTTAAGAATAATTAATGATTGTATTAAAAAATTAAGAGAAACTATTATATTTATTAAAAGTAGTAGCTCAAGAAGACAAACCTTCAGTTGCATATATTTTGGTATGGTCAAAATCATAAATATTAACTTATCATGTGAATTTCAACATGACACGTGATTTACTAACCCCTCCGACATTTACAATAACATCAAAGTCTGCTTTTAGTGCAGGAGTACTGCAGGATATGCGGAACCGTCTGGCGTTAGATGCAATTAAGATAACTATATGCGGAAAAGATTGGTTGGATGTAGGAAAGAGAAGTCAAAATAAAACAATTGACGATCTCATTAAAGACTCCACAAAAAATGAATGAAGATTTTGAAGACTTGTAATTTTTATTTATGAATGATAAAATATTTGAAGACTTGTAATTTTTTTTATTATGAATGATAAATTTCAATTTTTTTAATTTATACTTCAATTGTATTTGTATCCATTTATCCATTTTATTGTATCATTAATAAAAAAAAAATTACATTTTCATTTCACAATTTGTAGTCTTCTTTGTCAAATTTTTATTTTTAAAATTTATTATAAAGCAACAACTTTTATAATTTTTAACTTAAAGATTTTTTTTAGCATGTACTCAAGAAATTTTTAGACTTTTTAAATAATTTTTTAATAAAATAACCGGGCCGGGCTGGCCAGGGCCGGCAGGAGTCCAGCCCAACCAGGTCGTGGGCCGGACCAGAGTCCCCATAAAGGGGCCCGGGCTGCCCGCATTTTCGCAGGCAGGACGAGCCCGGCTCGGCCCCGCCCTTGGCCCACCATTCCACGGGCCGGGCCGAGCCGGGTCCCTAACTGTGACAATTGTTTGTGAGTAGCCTTTGAGTCTTAATTTCTCCCAATTTTCAATAATGCTAGATATAATCTTCAGGTTTTTTTCTGTATTTGGGTAAAGGTTTTGCTGTTCCTTCCGCACGGAATTGGCCAATATGTGTACTTACCAATGTATGCTTATATGGCTTATGCATTAGTACACATTTCTTACAAATAAAAGAAGGAAAACATCCTTCAATAAAAGCAGACTCGATGTACATCAGCCATGAAAATGGAATCTACCTATCAAAACTCCAAGAAAACAGACAAGGGAAGGCACAATCAAGCAAATACCTGTGATTAGCAAATAGTTTGAAGAGAGACTCCCTCAGTGAATGAAATTGAAAGCATTTTTGTCTTGCCACCAGCCTAAAGATTTCCACGAAACAGGGTGTTAGTTGAGCAGTCAATCTCACAAGAAGAAAGCAGACACTATTTCCACCTTTTTTAGCTAAACAATGATATCAAACCATGATGACACAGATAAGTGCAAATAGGTTAAATGAAAGGAATAGAGCTAATGTATCCTAATCAGCTTTAGTGCTGCTTTCTACCAGAATCCCCAATGAATGGGGCAAAATCAATGATTTGGACTCTTATCTTAGACTCTGTATCACTGGGACATTTTCAATTGCATAAAGAGAAGGAATAGATGCTCTCTCTTCATGACACTGAAGATTAGAAGAAGATCAAAGTAGCTTTAAATTGTCCTACATTTTATTCTTGTCTGGCTTTTCTCAGACATGTACACCATGCTGCCATTTAGGATAGGATGATTCAAACCTAAAATCTTTAAAACTCGACCGAAACTATATATCATGCTTGAACAAACTTTACCAGTCTAGATCCTTAACACTGGATCTTGCAGGTCCCATTTGCAGATCTGCAGGTCCTTCCCTGTTGGATCTGAATAAAGATTTTGAAGATCTGCCGATAAGTGATAATTCAACAATGAAGTAGAGAAGACGCATAGAACTTTTAACACACTCTGAACCAATTTCTTGAGCAGCTTTTGAGCTCTAAAGAGTAAAGAGTTTAGTATACTTCGTACAATATTTAGCAAGTGCTTTCAGACTTACACATCTGCTAGTTAACTGGATGAAATTAGCATGTAACTACTAAGTTTGCAAGAGGCTATGATATAATTGTGTTAAAAGTTGCAAGGTTTGTAAGATAATAACTATTTTCATCTGATACTAAGCTAACATGCAATTACAAATCAAAGCCTGCCAATAAGCAGATTATTGGAAAGAACCACTGTCGGACTTGCATTGTGCCAATCTGGAAACATATTGCGGAGGAGATTTTCCGACACGATTGATCGAGCGGTCAATTTCGTACTGCGAAGAAACAGAGTGATTCAGATATTCACACAGAAAGCAAGCAAAAACATAAGATTTTACGTGAAAACCCAATTCAAGAAAAACCATGGCGATGGAGGTGAGAATTCACTATTTTCAAAAGATGACAGTGAAGTGAATTTCACAGAGCTAGAACTCTGCTTTCTGTCTATGGCCTAGTCAGGAATGATTTCTCTTGTTTTTCTTTTTTCTTTTCTTTTCTTTCTTTTGTACTCTCTTCTCCTCTTTTGTCCTTCTATTCGGCTCGGCTCCCAATGTATAAATACCATGAGAATCGTTATTGCAGATGCGAGTCATACAGAATTTGTAACTGCGTGATTTGCACGTTTGAGATTTTTTTCGTAACGGCCTGGACTGTGCTCTTGATTGCTGGAGTGATCCTTGCTACCTGCTATAACAGTCTGCATAAGGATAAGAGTTGTTGCACATTTGAAACATGTGATAGCCTGATGACATAACGCTCTCCATGAATGTAGGCGATGATCAAGGAGATCGGATATTGCGCCTGTCTTGCTCGGGACGGAAAGCATCGACCTTAAGGTAGCTGAGTCCTCGGGTGTAGTCGTCTCGGGGCAGTTGAGTCCTCGGGAATAGTCTCGGGGTAGTTGAGTCATCGGGAGGAGGGGTGACTGTAACAACCCTAATTTTTATTATTAATTTATGTTTTAACATTCCATTATGAGATAATGCTTGGTTCTAATTAATCTGGATTATTATATCTGAGACCGGTAAAATATTAAGTTACATGTTAATGAGAAAATTACGTGAACAAATCTCTAAATTCTAGAAATAGATTGGAGATTTAATATATAGCTACAATTATATAAGACTGTGAATATGAATAATACTTGTAACACCGGGTTGTTAAACCATGAATTAATATTCTAAACTCAAATTAAATCAGATGAGGCCCGTAAATGAAACCAATATTTAGAACTGATAATTTTGGTGATAATAATTTATTGGATGTTACACGAAATGGAAAATAAGTATTGTAGTATTCTAATTGGTGAATACAAGTTATATATATATATATATATATATATATATATATATATATATATATATATATATATATATTATATATATATATATATATATATTGAATGTTTTTAAATACTATATGTACATGGGAGAGTGTTTACATGCAAATATATGTGTGTATAGATTATACATGTATTTGATGTAATATTTTAAGTGGGTATAGTGTATATACATACATGTATAGCATCAAAGTTATTACTTAATTAAATAAGGTGAGTGGAATGTAGTAGGTATGCATGTGGGGAGGTGATGAGTGGTTGTGATTAAGCATAGAAATTGATGATGAGATGTGACTTGATGAGAGAATTTAGGGGGAAAATATTTAAGAAGAGAAGTGAATTGAAATCCCATTTTTTTTCATCCCCTCTCTCTCTTCATCTCCCTCACTACATCTCTTTCCCCCTCTCTTCATGGGGATGGCTGGAGGCCAAGGCCCCGTCGGCGGCGCTAGGGAACGCGGTCGCGCCCGGCTGCGGCAACCACCACTCCAAGAGCATCATCATCATCTTCATTCTCCTCACCACCCAAACATACCCATCTCTCTCTCCCTCCTTTCCTCTTTGTGTTGGCTGGCGGCAAGGGGAGGCAGCAGTCAGGGCGGCCGGAGGCGCCGGCGGTGCCAGGACAACCGCCGGCGCGGGTGGAAGAGCAGCAGCAAGCTGCTACTACTGCTGTTCTGGGAAGAACACAAAAAAAAAAAAAAAAACAGAGAGAGAGAGAGAAAAGAAAGTGAGGGTTTTCGGGTTGGTTTCAAATCCGACCCATTAAGACCCGAACCCGACCCAATCACTTAAAGAAAGGTAAATTCCATTTGACCCCTTGAAAGTTTCAGTTATTTAATTTTAAACCCCAGAAAATTTATAATGGGTCCCCAGATAATTCTGAATATTTGATATCTAACCTTAAGTTATTGGTTTGGTTTTGGGTGATAACTTGACCATCCGGAGTCGGATTCGAGCAATTTTTGAACCATTGTGATCGTGGAATCGAGAGCTACGTATCCGTAGGAATGATAACCGAAGTCAAACAGAGATGAATGAGGTTTTTAAAAAATTGGATTGCATTATAAAATAATTGCAAATATAAATATTGATGGATAATAACTTATTTAATATGGCATCTTGGAACATGGTGTATAAGGGTATTGACATGTACATTACTGAATAGAAGTCATTATGATTGACATGAATATGATGGTGTATGTTACTTGCTTTATGTACAAAATATATATATGGGTGACATGTTTTGGTTAAGACATTTGTGTGAATATTCGTATAAGAATACAAGGTAACAGGTAAATACTAATTGAGAGTACATCCCATATATGAAATGATGTGCATAATATATGAATCTTATGAAATTGGATGTTATGATATTGTGTGTATATATATGTATGTATGTATGTGTCTATACATACATACATACATATATATATACACACACACACACACACACACACACCCACACACACACACACACACTATGTAATGGAGGAAGGGACCCGTATTGCACGGGCGGAGTGCGAAGACGGTACTATATAAATATATCTGGAGGAAGGGACCGGTACGGCACCGGAGGAGGGGTAAGACGGGGTACCTATCATATATCAGGAGGAAGGGACCCGTATTGCACGGGCGGAGTGTGAAGACGGTGCTACGATGTATATATATGTGCAACTTTACAAATGATTGAGAATGCATGGCTATGTGTGACATATATGTATATGTGTGTGTGTGACACTAAGGGTATGTTGGATGTGTTATTGTATATGGTATTGGAGACATCTGATACTGGTCATGTGTGCATCAATCAGTATCAATTGAACAATAGCTGAAAGTAAATACACAATCAAGTAGAAGCATTCATTATCACATACTTCATGTACCACATACATCGTATTTTGATGAATCATGTATATTACACATCATTAATGCCATGCTACAATTAAGAATGAGATTAACTCCACTCACTGAGCCGTCGAGCTCACCCCCCATAGCTTCATGTTTTTCAGGGCAAGCCAGGGATAAATAGTAGCTTAAGGCAAGAGTAGAGCATTGGAAGGGTTCAAAGCATTCATTGTGTGGGCCTACCAAGCTTTTATAATGACGTACAATTGGGTATTTCGTTTATATGTATGAACATATAGTTGATGTTATACTTAGACTGAATAGTTGTATATGTGTGATTTAGTTCGATGATGTATATATGTAGACCTGTGTATAATTTCTATATGGATATTATCTTGAGTTGGCTTGTGTTAGACGGTGATACCAAGGAGAATATTCTCAAGTAAGTGTTTGATTTGTTATCTTGTGTTGTATCCACATGATAAATGTGAGAGATTTTTTTAAGTAGGCGATGTCAAGCCAAAATTGTATCATAAACTGGGTGAGATATTGTATATAGATATATGATTGATGAGTATTTTAGAATTATATGTATCAATGTATCAAAGTAGACTTCGTATTTAAAAGAAAGTGCTGCCTAAATTTTCAAGGATTTGGAGATGATTATGATAATCTGTTGATCAATATAGATGTTTATGTATATTGAGATCATAAGAAATATGGGACCATTAAAGTTGGTATCAGAGCCAGGTTTAGGAATGAGGAGTAGAGCTGAGATATAGGGCCTAGAAAAGTATAGGCGTAGGAATGTGACCTAGAATTGTTATTTCTATATCAGGATTGATCTATAGGATTGATATGTATGTATGTGTGTATTGTTTGAATGATTGTGCGACTGTATATGAGTAATTCTAAGGGGATAGTTGGTTCTGACGTGTATGATTGATCTCGAAGTGCGTGATATTGATTATTTCTTACGTTCGAATGAGGGCATACCCGCATGCCTTGATTCGGATGTGTTTTATTGGGGGTGCGGGCCCTCAGTATGAGCTGCCAGTGGTATGGGACATTAGAATAAGGAAGTAATTGAAATATCAGGCAAATTAAGATTTATCGGAGCAGAAGAATCTTATTAAGAATTTGGTTGTGGAATAACCAAAGTCTCAGATAAAAGAATGTAAGGGATACGTCATATTGAAAGGATTATGGATTTTGATACTCTTGAAGAGCATCCTTATATAGGGATAAATTATATTGTGCGAATATGAAATGAAGAGAGGATGATATTTTTTTGGAGAATATAGAGACAGAATCATAGGTACCCATAGTGTTTGATAAGACGGTTGATGCATACTTATATATATAATTGTGAGTCCACCAGTATGCTGAGAGATTGATGATATGAATGTCATCTGTTTTATATGTATAGTGTCATGATCATTGGTATGTGAAATTTGAGAAGTAAGTTATGTTGTGAGACAATCCTACGTGGGTGGTATTATACAGATCCTTATCAAAGATTAAAGTTTACACTTAAGTAAGAGACCTTTCAGTTGTGTGAATCATATTGATAAATAAGAAATCCTTATCTTCTGTCCCAACCAATTATTATATACAGATTCAAGTCGGGAGCTCACCGCAAGTTGCAACTATCATTGATTTTACACTAAGTTACATCAAGACAAATAACATGAAATAGCGTTTGGGTTCACTAGACGAAACCTGATCAAGTAACAACATTCATGAGAACAATAATTGTAACTTATTGTGAATTTTATGCAGGGATATACCTGCGACATAGGTAGTTATTATTTACACACTGTAATTTTCTCGAAACTTGTGAAATTGAAATTTGATACATTATGATCTCTAATGTGGAAACCATAATGTTTATGTAAAAAAAAAAAACCAGAGAGTGGATAATGATATCAGTGATTATAACTTATTCATCGAACATATGAATAGGGTGTGAAACCTATTCTGTTGATTTAGTAATGAAGTTAAATATAAAGTTAAGAGATAATTCAGGGTCAAACTTCTCATCTTTTGCAAGCAAAGAGGGATGACTACGTAAGTAGAAAAGATGTTAAATGCAATAGATTATAATGGGAAGCATGAGGTAATCCTTATATAGTTAAGGTCTCAAAAATAATAATCATAATAGTTCAGAAAATTTTAAAGAAATTCGAATAATTGAGAAGAATGAAAGTGCTCAGGGCAGATAAGAATTGTGTGAACCAATGACTCTAGCAATTCTCATAATATTTTTGGGGCAACTCAAGTCACAATGAAAAGCAAATTTGAATCTCTGATGTATTTAACTATTCGATACAACAAATTTTAATTTGCTGAATATCGATTAACTTTACCACCAGAAATATACACAGAATATGAACTTTGGTAATATATATTTATGTCAGAGTTGAAATTTAGCATGATTCGAGCAGATTCTTTTTATCTAGAAAACATCGAGCATAGGGTAAAGTGTTACAGTTACCGAAATATTAAAAACACTCGGTGCCATCTGTAAAGGAAGGATTGTAAGTTCGTTTCGATTCCTCATAAATTATCTGATAATTCTGAAATAAGACTGTAAAGCAATGATACATCCTTTGTAAATCATTACAAATCCGAAGGAGCACATCCTACAAGTTAAAATTGATTGCCACATGTCCAGTTTAATGAATAAGTGTGAACTTTATGCAAGGATTGTTAAATTGCCTATAATTGGTAAATTTGTGGTGGGAAACTAATTCAGAAAAAGCGGATGATCAGATAATAGTGTAATCATCACATACATGAATAAGTGGATGGAAGGGCATGATTTTAGCATTCTTTGATTGAATTAACTTCGTCTAGTCAATAAAGTATTAAATGATAATAAGTCTACTAATTTAAAGCCACTGAGATTCTGGGTTGTGTTATCTATTTTGATGGATCAAAACAGATATATTTTATGTGGAAGAACTGATGCAAGTTCTAGTCCACAAAGTAAAGCAATTAAAATATAAATCATTCCTCTGATAATAGTAAAGTCGAAGAGTCTGCAAGTCGAAGATGTTATAAAAGAGTAGAGAGATGAAATATAGAGATCCTAACTCACTCACTTCACATGACATAGGATTTAATATTGTAGTTCTCTAGAAATTTCAGTTGCTATTTAAGGCATATCCGATATAGGTGTGACACGAATCGAAAAGAAAAGCAGTTTGAATCTACAATACTTTGGACTAGTCGAATATCCAACTTTAGATTAGATCTGTTAATACTGACTGACTTCACCACCGGAAAAACATTCAGAATTACAAAGCTCTGAGGTCAAGATTGATGTTAAGAAAGGATTTGACCTTGAATAAAATGGGAAATTGTTTTAAACGAACTACCATTGGTTATGAAGTAAAATTATTATATCAAGCATTGGGACAGTCAGCAACATCCGCGTGAGAAGGATTGAATCCTTGTTCCAATGCATCATAGATTTTTTTTATATTCCTTACGTAACCTGAAAGTTTTGAGCTGCCAATGTTCATAAAAACAAAAGTTGAGCTGAAATCCGAAAGGGATATATTCTACAGTTAGAAACCTATACAGATTTTAAATCAAGTGTAAAATTGTAAAAGCCACATGGAACAGAAGATGAATTACAAATATTTGACCCTATCCTATTCCAATTGCAATAAGTTTCGAGGACGAAACTTTCATAAGAGGGGTAGAATGTAACAACCCTAATTTTTATTATTAATTTATGTTTTAACATTCAATTATGAGATAATGCTTGGTTCTAATTAATCTAGATTATTATATCTGAGACCGGCAAAATATTAAGTTACATGATTAACGAGAAAATTACGTGAACAAATCTCTAAATTCTAGAAATAGATTGGAGATTTAATATATAGCAACAATTATATAAGCCTGTGAATATGAATAATACTTGTAACACCGGGTTGTTAAACATGAATTAATATTCTAAACTCAAATTAAATCAGATAAGCCCCGTAAATGAAACCAATATTTAGAACTGATAATTTTGGTGATAATAATTTATTGGATGTTACACGAAATGGAAAATAAGTATTGTAGTATTCTAAATTGGTGAATACAAGTTATATATATATTGAATGTTTTTAAAATAATATATGTATATGGGAGAGTGTTTACATGCAAATATATGTGCGTGTAGATTATATATGTATTTGGTGTAATATTTTAAGTGGGTATAGTGTATATACATACATATATAGCATCAAAGTTATTACTTAATTAAATAAGGTGAGTAGAATGTGATAGGTATGCATGTGGGGAGGTGATGAGTGGTTGTGATTAAGCATAGAAATTGATGATGAGATGTGACTTGATGAGAGAATTTAGGGGAAAAATATTTAATAGGGAAGTGAATTAAAATCCCATTTTTTTCATCCTCTCTCTCTCTCTTCATCTCCCTCACTACATCTCTTTCCCCCTCTCTTCATGGGATGGCTGGAGGCCAAGGCCCCGGTCGGCGGCGCCAGGGAACGCGGCCGCACCCGGCTGCGGCAACCACCACTCCAAGAACATCATCATCATCTTCATTCTCCTCACCACCCACACATACCCATCTCTCTCTCTCCTTTCCACTTTGTGTTGGCTGGCGGCAAGGGGAGGCGGTGCCGGGTGGCGGGAGGCACCGGCGGTGCCAGGACGGCCGCGCGCGTCGCCGCGGGCGTGAGTGGAAGAGCAGCAGCGAACACAAAAAAAAAAAAAAGAAAAGAAAAGAAAAGAAAAGAAAGTGAGGGTTTTCGGGTTGGTTTCAAATCCGACCCATTAAGACCCGAACCCGACCCAATCACTTAAAGAAAGGTAAATTCCATTTGACCCTTGAAAGATTCAGTTATTTAATTTTAAACCCTAGAAAATTTATAATGGGTCCCCAGATAATTCTGAATATTTGATATCTAACCTTAAGTTATTGGTTTGGTTTTTGGGTGATAACTTGACCATCCAGAGTCAGATTCGAGCAATTTTGAACCATTGCGATCGTGGAATCGAGAGCTACGTATCCACAGGATTGATAACCGAAGTCAGACAGAGGTGAGTGGGGTTTTTTAATAAATTGGATTGCATTATATAATAATTGCAAATATAAATATTGATGGATAATAACTTATTTAATACAGCATCTTGGAACATGGTGTACAAGGGCATTGACATGTACATTACTGAATAGAAGTCATTATGATTGACATGAATATGATTGGTGTATGTTACTTGATTTATGTACAAAATATATATATGGGTGACATGTTTTGGTTAAGACATTTGTGTGAATATTCGTATAAGAATACAAGGTAATAGGTAAATACTAGTTGAGAGTATCATCTCATATATGAAATGATGTGCATAATATATGAATCTTATGAAATTAGATGTGCTGATATTGTGTGTGTATATATGTATATATAACTATGTAATTGAGGAAGGAACCCGTATTGCACGGGCGGAGTGCGAAGACGGTGCTATATAAATATATCTGGAGGAAGGGACCGGTACGGCACCGGAGGAGGGGGAAGATAGGGTACCTATCATATATCAGGAGGAAGGGACCCGTATTGCACGGGCGGAGTGCGAAGACGGTGCTACGATGTATATATATGTGCAACTTTACAAATGATTGAGAATGAATGGCTTTGTGTGATATATATGTATGTGTGTTTTGTGTGTGTGTGTGTGTGTGTGTGTGTGTGTGTGTGACACTAAGGGTATGTTGGATGTGTTGTTGTATATGGTATTGGAGACATCTGATACTGGTCATGTGTGCATGAATCAGTATCAATGGAACAATAGCTGAAAGTAAATAAACAATCAAGTAGAAGCATTCATTATCACATACTTCATGTGCCACATACATCGTATTTTGATGAATCATGTATACTACACATCATTAATGCCATGCTACAATTAAGAATGAGATTAACTCCACTCACTGAGCCGTCGAGCTCATCCCCCCATAGCTTCATATTTTTCAGGGCAAGCCAGGGATAAATAGTAGCTAAAGGCAAGAGTAGAGTAATGGAAGGGTTCAAAGCATTCATTTGTGGGCCTACCAAGCTTTTATAATGATGTACAATTGGGTATTTCGTTTATATGTATGAACATAGAGTTGATGTTATAGTTGACTGAATAGTTGTATATGTGTGATTTAGTTCGATGATGTATATATGTAGATCTATGTATAAGTTCTATATGGATATTATCTTGAGTTGGCTTGTGTTAGACGGTGATACCAAGGAGAATATTCTCAAGTAAGTGTTTGATTTGTTATCTTGTGTTGTATCCACATGATAAATGTGAGAGATTTTTTAAAGTAGGCGACGTCAAGCCGAAATTGCGTCATAAACTGCGTGGGATATTGTATATAGATATATGGTTGATGAGAATTTTAGAATTATATGTATCAATGTATCAAAGTAGACTTCGTATTTAAAAGGAAGTGTTGCTAAAATTTTCTAGGATTTGGAGATGATTATGATAATCTGTTGATCAATATAGATGTTTATGTATATTGAGATCATAAGAAATATGGGACCGTTAAAGTGACCTTGGGACATTTGAGTTCTCGGGAGGAGTGACCTCGGGAATGGCGGGATGATAGTACGAGGAAATGTCCTGCTGGCACATCTTGTCATCTGCCTTTAAGAGGTCTGATAACGTGAGGCACGAGTCGTGATCCTGGTGCAGATCAAAATATATGTAGAATCTCACGTCTTATGGATTTTATGCCTTCTGTCTCGTGTTCAATGTTGTCGGCTGGCATTTCGGCCGAAATGTCGGGAAATTCATGCGCCGACACGAAATCGGCTACCCTATTTCAAATTTCAAAATCGCGTTAATGTCGTCGAAATTTCGGCAAATTCTGAAATTTCGGCCGATTTTGGGGTTCCAAATATTGCCCGAAATTGACATTTCATTTTGTTTCATTTTTCTTTCGGGTTTGAACCAATTAACCCAAACCAACCCAACCCGACCCTATTTTATAAGAGAAGAGAAGAATTAGGGCTCATTCGCGGCCTTAATTTCATCGTGTGTAAAAGAGAGAGAGAAACAAGAAGGCTAGAGAGAGATACAAGCTCGACTAACTCCGACGAGGCATCTACGACCTCCAACGAGCTTCGACTGACCTCCAACGACCTTCAGCGAGTCTCCACGATCCCTGACGAGGACCCAGGAAGCCCTGCGAAGCCCCGATGAGCACCAACAGCCTTAACGAGGTCCCGTTGAGCTCCGTCGAGCCCTAACGAGGTCCCGCTGACTCCGCTGAGCCCCGATGAGAACCCAGGAGATGAGGACCCAGGAAGTCCTATCAATCTCTGATGAGCCCCCCGTCTCTCCTCCTTCATCGTAGATTTTGCTCCAGCGAGCTCTCGGATCCGACGACTCACGAATCTCAAAGGCGAGTTCTCTTCCTCATTTCTTCTACTTAAAATTGCTCGTTCATTCCTAATTTGATTCGCATCGTTAAATTTTGGGGTAATTAATTCGAATTAGGGCACCATTAACTGATTCTCGCTCGTGAATGAATGCTCAACTGTAATCTATAAGGCTTTGACATTTTGTTGATGTTAATAGTTAGTCATTATGAAGCTTTTGGAGACATTTTAAATTTTTATTGAAAGCTAGCTATGTTTATTGGAAATGATTAGCTAACTATGTTTATTGGAAATGATTAGATAAAATTATTATAACTTATTAATTATACATATAGAGATATCATATATGTGATGTTTTAGGACATTTAGGACATACTAAATGATATATATGACCTCTGAAATTGAGCAAATGTCCCGGAAATTTTCCGATATCCGCAATCCTACTTTACATTTTGCTTTCCGACATTAGACCGACATCCGACATTTAGAACATTGCTCGTGTTATCCTATTACACGGTATTAGCATTATTGTTACTGTATAGTTAAATATAATAAAGATAACATAGGGTTGGGGGAGACTGGACGGTTGACTAGGTCTTATCGAGTGGATATCTTACATCTATATTTGTCCCACTGCAGGGGACGTGATAGTGCTGCCTACCGAATGTATGCAGCTCATTGAGCTTCATGTATTCTGTTTCTTGCTCTCCTCTTAGTGAAGGACTCTGCTCTCTGAAAACACCTAGAGGGGGGGGGATGAATAGGTGATGGCTATATAAAATGACAATTAATACGGATTTAAAAACTAATCAACAATTAAATAACTTGCAAGAAATTAAACAATTAAAGTATCAAGTAAATGAGAGATAGAGTTTAGAGAAAAGTGGACAATCGCAAACACAAAGATTTTTCCGAGGTTCGAGCCACGCTTTACGTCCCCGCCTTCAACACGATGAAGGATTTTCACTATTGGTGATCCCACTGGATCGTCAATACAAGGACACACTTGTTCTATCTCTCGCGGTGCCGCAACACCCACTTGGAGCACACCCGCTCGCTTGAGGCCGATGTCTCTACAACTTCTCACAATGAAGAAAGGTTGATCATACTTGATCAAAAAGCTCACTTGCACAATCCTACAACAAGATGATGAGATGATACTTTGGGATTATGTAGTGCAAAAAGACTAGAGAGAAGTAGAGGATTGCTTCAAGAAAAGGATTGGAAATTTTGGCTTAATTGAAAATCTTTTGCTAAAGGCTAAGCTTTTGAAAACTATGATTTTTGCTTGTAAATCTTGTGTCAAACTTCTTGAAACCTTCCTCTATTTATAGAGGATGAAAAACTAGGTTACAAGGGTCAAAAGAGTCGTTGGGGAGAATCCCAACAAAAATCTGTTCAGAAAAATATAGCTGTTGGAGTTTGTCTGAACTTCTGACAGCTGCCGTCGACTGGGTCGGTCGACCGTCAACGGTCGGATTTTCGACCGTTGAGAGGTCGGTCGACCGGGACGGTCGACCGCAGTCTCAACCAGAGAGTGAAACTCTCGGTCGGTTGACCGATCGGGTCGACCAGGAAAAAACAGAGAGCAAAGACTTACTCTCGGTCGACCGGGTCAGTCGACCGATGTGCACACATGCACAGTGGTACATGTCGGTCGACCGGCCTTGGCCAGATCTGTTTTTCCCAGAGGCTGCTAAAAGGAAGGAGAATTTTTGGTAAAAATTCTTTGGATAGGGATTTACAAAATAGAGTTCTATGAGTTATAATTACTGGAGTGTGATCATAGATCAACACTAAAAGTATTTGAAATTTATTTTGAAGAAAATCCTTTTTGTAAATGGAAAACGATTTTTCTAAAAATGATTTTCCAAACAATGTTTCTCCAAAAATTAGGTTAGAAATTTTGTATGAAAATTTGTTTGAAGCCATGAAGCAATACTACAAGTGTGTGTGTGACAATCCCAAGTATTCTACTTCTATCATCTAGGTTTTGACAAAATCATCTAAAAATACTAACTAAAAAGAAAAATACAAATCTTGAAGTCTTCATTCTTGATTTGATCCTGGAGCGCTTCTACTGTGCTAGGCCCGGGGATCCAAATCTTTGCGACGTCCAAAAGCGTGAGTCTTGTGTTGGAGCCGTCAACTTTAACTATTATATTTACCTGAAACTCATTTAAACAAAATTGTTAAAAACATAACTAAATATGTTTTGTTATCATCAAAATGTCAGGCTAATGGCCTTTGGGCCAACAATTTCCCCCTTTTTGATGATGACAAAACATATATAGTTATCATAAATATTTTGGGTGGAAACTTCAAATGAAGCTCCCCCTTAACACATGCATATATAAAAGAATCAATAAAAGAGATACACATGCATAAAAAAAGGCATAAAGGATATTAAGTGAGACAGATGCCAACCATCCATGCAAACATAAAAAATACAGAATTATAATGGACATAAAATAACCAATCACATATGCCATGGATAGAGAAATAAAGAAAATAAAACTGCCAAAAGAGAGAATCATATGTTCATACAAGTAACTCATGTCCACAAGCAATAAAACATATATCCATAAAACACATGTCTCCACAAAATACAACTCAAAGTACATGTCCATAAAACAAAATACTACAACCCAAAATATAATAAACATAGTAGCCCAAAAAGTCTCTCAAATGTCTCTCCCCCTTTTTGACATCATCAAAAAAAGGGGGGGGGGAATCACTCCTCATCTGAATCAGATCCGTCCTCATCAGATCCGTCTTCCTCGGAACCATCCTCATCATCCTCATCAGTGGCCTCCTCATCAGAATCAATCAGAGCTGTAGCTGGCTGTGGTGCTGGAGGAGCAGGAGTCCAGGCCGGAAATGGAGGTCCGGTAGGAGGAAGTGGTCGAGCATGCGCTGTGGGATCAGGAGCCCGCACCTCATGCCTCACAAATAATGCGCCAAGATGTGACTCCATGTAACGGATGGAATCAGCAAAATAGCCCATGTCATTGCGCAGGCCCTAGTAGTGCACGGTCATCTCCTCACGATGTGCCACTATCTTGGCAGAAATCTGTGCATGGTGCTCCTGCATCTCAGCGGATAACTGTGCATGATGCTCCTGCATCTCAACGGATAATTGAGCGCGGTGCTCCCGCAACTCAGAGGACAAAATAGAGTAGAGATCGGAAGAGTCAGAAGCAGAAGAAAAGCCTGGGACATGAACAGCTGGAGCAAAAGGCTGCTACTGGGGAGCAGGATGACGCATCCCAGCACGCATCCGCTTCAGGAGGGTGCTGTTTAAGTCAACAGAAGGGTCACAAGGCCTCTCAGATGATAGATCAAAATGGAGCTGCTTCAAGAGATGGGTGATGACCATTCCGAAAGGCAAGTGCCGAGTAGGGACATGGATATGGTCAGAAGTCATGAAAAAGATGATAAGCTTGGGGATATTGATCTTAATGCCTCGCAGAAGGCAGTAGATAAGAAAAGGAACAGATCCCCTAGCATGACTATACTCTCCTGATTTAGGCAGGAGGTTATAGAAAATGATCTTGACTAGGACCTGAGCTATGAGGGTATACCTTTAACTTCCTCATTCCTAACCAGACTGGCGTTATCATCCCCGTGAAGCAGAGTGGAAGCGGTGAGGGCAGACTCACTGTCCGGATATTTAAAATCATGTAGGTCTAGATTGTAAATATCTAAATCCTTAAATTCTTGGAGAGAGATGTCGATATCTTTCCCAAGAACTCTAGACCTAATCCTATTTGATTCAAAAGATAGATTAGTGTAGAAATAAGGAACAAGTGAAGGATAAACAGACTCCCTAATGGTAAGAAAATTCTCAAGAGAATTAGCCCTCAAGATGTGTGCTAAATTAAGATGTTCAAAGTTGTTAATTACCACACATCGTCCGAAAACAACACTCTTAGAAGAAAGAACAATAAACCTATATTCAGCTTGAGAGGAAACAAAAAGTGGGGAATGGGAAGGGGTTTGGGTTGATTTTCCCTTCTCAGACCTAGTCCTCTTTGACATTTTGAGGGATAAACAAATTAAGGTTAGATCCACACAAGATAATCAAAATGAGGGCTTGATCTACACAAGATAAATGATATGATGGCTAGATCTAGACTAGAATTGAAGGAAAATAAGGAGTAATGCAAGATCTAGGAAGAAAAGATTTTTACCTTGAAATATTTGGAGAAACAAGGAGAAAATCCGAAAATCCCATGAAAAGGCAAAAATCCAAGCCTGAAACCGAAGATATAAGAAATTTTGGAGTGGATTTGAGGTTTGGAAAGAGTTTGAGAGGGCTAGAAAGGAGTTTAGGGTTCTTGGGGAGAAGAGGGAAAGAGGAAACGGCGGATGAAATGAGGAGAGAGAGAGGAGTTAGGGCTTTATAAATAAACGGGTAATAAGCAGTCTGCCCGTCGCCCGGTCGACCGGGCCAGTCGACCGGCGCAAACAGAGAGCAAACCCACTTCAGTCGGTCGACCGCCAGGTCGACCGGCTAAAGAAAAAAATTAAAAATTTTAATCCAGGCTAGAACGGTCCCTCGCTCCGGTCGACCGTGCCTATGCCAGGCCAGATCAGTCGATCGGGCCGGTCGACCGGTCATGCTGAAAACAGAATAAAAACAGTTTTTGAGTTGGGTTTTTAATTTGATTTTTCTTTTAATCAAAACAAGTATTTCTCTTAACAAGAATGTTGAAAATACTACTAGGCATGAAAAAACACAATACAAATTTTATAATATTCACTTATTAATTAAAAAAATTTTTATTTAAAAATTAGGCAATAAAAGTGAGATGTTGAAGCCGAATACCCTGTTAAGGGTTCTGAACTTCTCCTCGTCATTCCTCTGGATAAGAGTTGAGGCGCGCAATTGCCATCTCTATTTATTTGCTATACAATGTTTTAAATAAATCTTAATTATTGTTTTGACAAAATCCATATACAACAAAATCTAGACATGTGGACAAACATCATATGGCATATAAACATGATTTTCAATTTAAACATGACATACATACAAACACATAGAGATGCAAGTTTACACTATCACATATCAATATAACATAAAGGTAAACTAGCAATCCTATGCAAAAAAAAACTTTCATGTGGAGAAATTACCAAACCAACGGCATTCTCCAAAAATGGGTGCCTCTATGATAGTGATGCAAGCGACGGTATGTTCGTTAAGCGTTGATGCATCCACCACCCGGGCACCATCTCCTCCTAAGTCTTGGAAGAGGACGACCCACCTGCATCAATTATTTTAGGTGTGTCTTTTGGTACCCAAATCTTTTTGGGTCCTATAGGGTTAGTATCTTGTCGAACCCAAATATTCTTATTTATCATGTTTAGCTTAGCATAACAAAATTTTTCCAAATGGCCTTTGCGGCCACAATGAGTGCATATATAAATTCTACCACTACCATACATGAAAGCATGTTTATGTGTGTGTGTGCATGTTTGTGTGATTTTGACGCATGTCTATGATGAGTGTGTTTCCCTTGGGGTATTCCTTTGGGAAACCTAGATGCAAGTTTGTTCATGTCAAAAGCACACTTCTTTAAAGTTGAGTCCAAAACTTCAACTCGTTTTGGATCTCAAGAAATTCATTTTTGTTGCAAGATGAAATGAGAGTTTTTCCTTTACATGATATTTTATATTTTTCAAAATCAATTTTCATCTTCTCAAAAGTATTTGATAAATCATTTTTCTCTTTTAGAACAATATCAAATTTATTTTTTCAAAGAATCATTTTCCTTTTTCAATTTCTTATTTTGAGATTGTGAAATCTCATATCTATGTTGTAACTCTTCAAAAAATTGAGCAAGCTCATCAATGGTTAATTCATCATCATCTGTAGAATTTTCTAAGCATACCTTGGTTGTATCCTCACGTTGTGCCATGAAGCACATGTGTGCGACGTCGATCTCCTCTTCGGATTCCGACTCTGTGTCATCCCATGTGGCCACCATCGCCTTCTTCTTCTTTGGCCCATTCTTAGAGGTAGTAGCTTGTAGAGAGGGGCACTCGGCTATGAGGTGTCCGGTTTTCTTGCAATGGAAACACGGACCTGGTTCCTCCCTCTTTCTTTCAAATCTTCCTTGAGGTTTCCCTCTTTGGAAGTTGCTTTGTCTACCCTTCTTGTAGAACATCTTGCCCACCTTCCGTATGAGCATGGCAAAATCCTCATCGTAGTCTTCCGATGAGTCCTCCTCGTCATGGGTAGATGGAACGGCTTTGAAAGCGAGGGCTTTCTTCTTTGGTGCCTCCCTTTCTTCTCTAACTTTCATCTCCATCTCATGTGTTTTGAGATTGCCGATGAAGCCGGAGAAGTCCATCTCCTCCCTATCGTTGAGCTCCTTGAGGGTAGTTGCTTTTACTTCCCAAGATTTGGGAAGAGCTCGAATGACCTTCCGAATCTTTTGATCATTGTCAATCGTGTCACCTAAAGAAGATAAGGCATTAGTTATTTTGGTGAAACGGGTGAGCATGTCATCAATGCATTCATTTTCAAGTATGTAAAAATTCTTATATTGAGAACGAAGCAAGTCAATTTTGGATCTCTTGACTTGAGACGTTCCCTCATGAGTCGCAATGAGTACATTCCAAACTTCAAATGCCGATTTACAATTTATGATGCGTGATAGGTCATCTTCATTTAAAGCTTGGGTTAATGCATATTGGGCTCTAGCATTGGCCTCATAGTCCTTAGTGGTATCTTCGGACCATGATCTCTCATCGGTGAGAGATTCAATAAATTCCTTGGTGATGGCCCTAGCAACTCTAACTCCTAGGGATTTAAGAAAAAGGTTCATCTTGACCTTCCAAATGGGGAAGTTCAAGCCATCAAATTTGGGTGGGGATTTGATGCTAGAAAAATCAACGGATGCCATGAATATAAATATGAAATGCACAACAAATAGAAATGCAACAAATAGATATAGCCAAAAAGAGGATCTCCCTAAGGTGGTTAAACCAAATGCAAGGGTTAGGCTCTGATACCAATTGAAAACACCTAGAGGGGGCGTGAATAGGTGAGGGCTATATAAAATGACAATTAATGCGGATTTAAAAACTAATCAATAATTAAAATAACTTGCAAGAAATTAAACAATTAAAGTAGTAAGTAAATGAGAGATAGAGTTTAGAGAAAAGTGGACAATCACAAACACAAAGATTTTTCCGAGGTTCGAGCCACGTTCTACGTCCCCGCCTTCAACACGATGAAGGATTTTCACTATTGGTGATCCCACTAGATCGTCAATACAAGGACACACTTGTCCTATCTCTCGCGGTGCCGCAACACCCACTTGGAGCACACCCACTCGCTTGAGGCCGATGCCTATACAACTTCTCACAATGAAGAAAGGTTGATCACACTTGATCAAAAAGCTCACTTGCACAATCCTACAACCAAGATGATGAGATGATACTTTAGGATTGTGTAGTGCAAAAAGACTAGAGAGAAGTAGAGATTGCTTCAAGAAAAGAATTGAAAATTTTGGCTTAATTGAAAATCTTTTGCTAAAGGCTAAGCTTTTGAAAACTATGATTTTTGCTTGTAAATCTTGTGTCAAACTTCTTGAAACCTTCTTCTATTTATAGGATGAAAAACTAGGTTACAAGGGTCAAAAGAGTCGTTGGGGAGAATCCCAACAAAAATCTGTTCAGAAAAATATAGCTGTTGGAGTCTGTCAGAACTTCTGACAGCTGCCGGTCGACCGGGTCGGTCGACCGTCATTGGTCGGATTTCCGACCGTTGAGAGGTCGGTCGACCGGGACGGTCGACCGCAGTCTCAACCAGAGAGTGAAACTCTCTGTCGGTCGACCGATCCGGTCGACCAGGAAAAAACAGAGAGCAAAGACTTGCTCCCGGTCGACCGGGTCAGTCGACCGATGTGCACACATGCACAATGGTACATGTCGGTCGACCGGGTCGGTCGACCGGCCTTGGCCAGATCTGTTTTCCCAGAGGCTGCTAAAAGGAAGGGGAATTTTTGGTAAAAATTCTTTGGATAGGGATTTACAAAATAGAGTTCTATGAGTTGTAAATACTGGAGTGTGATCATAGATCAACACTAAAAATATTTGAACTTTATTTTGAAGAAAATCCTTTTTGTAAATGGAAAACGGTTTTTCTAAAAATGATTTTCCAAACAATGTTTCTCCAAAAATTAGGTTAGAAATTTTGTATGAAAATTTGTTTGAAGCCATGAAGCAATACTACAAGTGTGTGTGTGACAATCCTAAGTATTCTACTTCTATCATCTAGGTTTTGACAAAATCATCTAAAAATACTAATTAAAAGAAAAATACAAATCTTGAAGTCTTCATTCTTGATTTGATCCTGGAGCGCTTCTACTGTGCTAGGCTCGGGGATCCAAATCTTTGCGACGTCCAAAAGCGTGAGTCTTGTGTTGGAGCCGTCAACTTTAACTATTATATTTATCTGAAACTCATTTAAACAAAATTGTTAAAAACATAACTAAATATGTTTTGTTATCATCAAAATGTCGGGCTAATGGCCTTTGGGCCAACACTCTCAACGATCAGGGGACTCTTTAAGGCTGTGATCCTGGGTATGCACGGAATACGCTCACCTGATTAGAGCTCGTCGACCATTGAGTTTTCAATTAACATAATTAAATTGCATAAACAATGATGACGACAGAAAGCTTGCTATTTGATCACTCTCTCGTTTGGATAATGGTACTGGTATATCATGTTCGGATGGGTTCTGCTGGTGTACATGCTCCTGTTGGAGAGTATAGTAGAGGAGTTGATGTCATGCCAGGTGCTGTCGAAGATTGCCAAGGAGTCTACGACGAAAGGCAAAGGGACAGCGGGCAGGAAATTAGCAGCAGCAGCAGAAGACAGGCGAGTCGGTCGACCGGTCCGGTCGACCGACGTGCACAGCATGCACAGGGATTTGAGCGGTCGACCGGCCTGGTCGACCGAAGTGCTCTGACTGCAGGAACCCAATTCTCGGGTTTTCTGGGTCGACCGGCCGGTCGACCGGAATACAGGGACTGTTCTCTCGGGTTTCTTCGGTCGACCGTCCGGTCGACCGATAGTCGGGTCTGGGCGGAAAACTGCTGTTTCAGGAAACTGAGTATTTAAGCCCTAAGTGTAATTTTTAGGGTTTAGAGCCTTGAGTGAGAAAAGCTGCGGATACTCTTGCATTCAGAGAGATCCAGAGCTATTGTAATCATCTTCCTAAATTGAAACTCTCTCCATTGATTGCCCCGAGGACGTAGGCATTGAGGCCGAACCTCGTTAGATCTGTTGTTTGCGATTGTGTGTTCTTCGTGAGATTTGGGCTGTTCTTTGTGCTGGAGATTGTGTGATTCTCTGTTGGTTGTTGTCGGTGCGCACAACAGCTCTAGTATGGACTGCCAGTGGTATGAGACACTGTCAGATATTGATTAAAATAACCAGTTATACTGATTGCTATTATTGTATAAATACAGTATATTGTCCTTCACCTGCATGATATCTTATACGTGTATATTGAGTAGATTTTCTGATATATTATCTTGTTTACTAGCATGTTAATATGCATGTATACTTTGCATTCTATTTATTCTCTATAGACACATTATTCCTGTATATCCACGAACACTATCATGCTATTGTTATGATTAGTTTAAACAATAAATCTTGATATACTTAAAACACTACCCAAATTAACATAGCTAATATTTTAATCATGTATTATATAATATTATAGGGGTAACACTGTTGTATCATGCTAGGTATTAATAATATTATACTGCATATATAATAATTGTAATATAGATATAATTGTTAGTATATTTATATTGTATCATTATTATTTAGACACGTATTATATATTATCGTGATTGTTATACTATTATAATATAATATTACTACTTCCTTCATTTTATCACTCACTAGGTCGTTTTCTCACGACCCTGAGGGTGCTTCCTCAGGTTGGAGCGTAGTGATTCTGTAGTACCTAATACTTCATAAGATATTAGTAGGAGACGCGTAAACTTTATTATTCATCTATCATGATTACTGATCCTTTTACAGGTATTCTTATACTTATTTAAGCTGGATTTATTTTGTGTACATTGCGTCTATTCCTTGTACTAAGGCTTAGCATGTATACGTAGGGTATTTTTCTTGCGTATATGTATCACCGGTCCTCGTCGCGTCCCCGCTACAGTATATTTTGAGAAGCGGGGTATGATAATCTGGCCACTACATATGCCCACTCTGCTACCTTTCTTCGGACTCCAAGGAGGAGTGGAGCAAATCGATTCATCTCCTGGTTTGGGAAGTCAATGCATCACTTGCATTTTGAAGAGAAGCGGTCAAGATGACTTTTAACATCCTGAGCCTTTTTTGGATACTGGAGTGGGCGTGGACAGCTGGCTAATTAATGATCAGGATCATAACTTTATGATGATCGAGATTGTGTGGCAGATGGCTGATTTGACATGCCGTAAAATTCGGGATGCGAATCGACCATTTGGAGGTGGTTGGAATTCTGAGTATGAGGTGATTGGGATTCTTTTATAAATAGAGTGAATCCTGAAAGAAATCTGCTCACCTCTTCTCAAGAATTACCTGCATCCTAAATTCTTGTTCTGATAGATAGCGATATCGCTCTTCTTCTTTGTCCCGTGAAGGAGAAGGAGAGGATGGACACAATGGAGATGGCTGGCGTGTCGATTCTCGTGATGACTTTGTCATGGCAGATCAGTTCTCGTGATGAGGTCCCGCTACCAGGGGAGATCGAGAGGGCTTGAAGATTTGACTTGATTTGCTCTGACATCTCTTACCCTGGTGGTGGGTATGGCTAGAGTGAGGATTGTCTCGGGTGGTTATAGAGGTGGATCCTGATTCCATCTCTGTCCATTTTGTCTTGCAGGCTTCATTCTGGGCCGAATCCCTTGGCTCTTATCCTGAGAGACTCTTTTCTTAAGGCAAGGCATGAGAAGGAAGCACAGGCGGGGATGCTACCTATGAAGCATCCCTACATCTGAGGCTCTGACCTCATGTTCTTAAGGCGAGGCATGAAAAGGAAGCACGAGTGGGGATTTACCTATGAAGCATCCCTACTTCTGAGGCTTAGACCTCTTGTTTGGGATGGAAGATTGGTAATGTGATATCATCACGTTCTTGCACGTCCTAGAGGAGTTCATCTGGCTATCTTGGATGCGTGCTCTGTTCGAGGAGGACGCAGTTCCTCATCTAGGAAATCTCTCATTTTTGCGAAAGAATCTCCCTGGGCTTCCCTCAGGATCTGTGAAAGGCGGCGTGAACAATAAGATTGCGCCTGCATGAAGTATTCCTCAAATGGCGGATCTTTTTTTTGCTTCAGCATCAATAGCTTGGTTGGCGAGTCTGTACGAATAGAATTGGATTATCTATATTTCTTTCAAAAAAGCAAACATAAATATGTGATAGATCTCATATTACTCTTGTTAGATGTAACCGAGTATGAATTTGGATAGATGTAATAGGAAAACTTAGTAACAAAAGCAGTAACTTTTTGAAATGAAAGTATTGTTTGGATCTTGCCTGGTGATTATGATGCTTTGGAATTGGATGTCTACTCGAAGGGTTTGTTTTGACTCCGAGATGTCTAGAACTGGCTTGGCGTGTAGCATCTAAGTGAGTATTTGTCCCACAACAGAACCTACAAGTTTTGTCTCCGAGTGGGGGAAATCTCAGCTACGGACTTAGAACTTCCGAGAGGGAAAATCCCTACAATAAGTTGGATCACATTTGATTTCGAGTGGGGAAAATCCAATCAGGGGAGCTGCGAAGCCGGGCCTCAGGGAGGGAGAAATCTCTGCAACAGAGTCCGGTCTCCGAGTGGGAAAATCCCATAACGGAGTGTCTTGGCAGGACATAGTGGAGGCTGTGTTATTGTCTTTGAGTGGGGGAAATCCCATTTCAGGGTCAACGGACTACATTGAAAGTTGTTAGGATGTACATGCAAGCATGCAATGAAGCGTTAGATGCAAATGCTAGTTGTACGAGCTTAGTTTATGGATTCATGAAATTAATACATCAAGGGATAATCCAAACAAGAAAACCCATATAGATATACCTTATGTCTCATGTCGCCATTACCCGAACTTATATAACTCAAGTTGCCCCCAAACAGGTCAAATATATTCAAACTTTGAAATCATACCTGAGATCCTTGTAGTCGAGAAAACACGCCTATAGCCTCTTGTTCTCAAGAAAAATTGAAATTATGACCACACGAAACTAATACATCGAGGGGATAATCCAAACAAGGAAACCCTCATAGATATATATAGTCCTATGTAGAACCATAGTCTGATTGTACCTGCAAAAATTGATCTGAAGTGGGGGTAATACCTATTAACAGGTTGGATCCGTCTCCTTCGAGTAGAGGCCCCTACCCGATCGATGATCTGGAACCTCCAACGTAGCAGCAAGCCCATCAGCGGAGTTGTCCTCTCATGTGGAGGATATCTTATCAACGGAGCTATCTCCCAAATGGGGGCACATCCCATCATCAGAATATGAAAGAAACCCGACAGAAATGAAACTACCAGGGACTCATCCGCCCATAGGTTCAGATGAGGAGAACCCGTAAGCTAGTGTTAAAGTTCTGAGTAGGGGCACATCCCATCAACAAAACAACAAACAGGGAGGGGGAATCCCTCTGCATAGTGGGGGACTCCAAGTGAGGCACATCCCACAACGGAGAGTTTCAGCTCCCGTAGGACTATCGAGAAAGCCCCGTAGACATGCCTGCATTGACACTATCAAGTGGGGGCACATCCCATCAAGGAGTGTACAGACACGATACTCCGAGTAGGGGCACATGCCAGCAGTGAAGGAATCATATTTTTGCTCCCATTATCGGGGCGTTTGGATGGACGGATGTTGGAACCGCCTTCGAGTGGGGGATATACCATCAACTGGGGATATTGTTGGCCACCTTTGAGTGGGGGCACACCCATCATCAGGGTATATGGGTGGATGCACGTTGGGACCGCCTTCGAGTGAGGGATATCCCATCAACGGGGGTTTCTTGGTTGCCTCTAAGTGGGAGCACATCCCATCATCAGGGCGTATGGCTGGATGCGTGTCGAGACCGCCTCCGAGTGGGGATATTCCATCAACGAGAGGTTTTCTTGGCCGCCTCCGAGTGGGGCACATCCCATCATCGGGGCGTATGGTTGGATGCGCGTCGAAACCGCCTCCGAGTGGGGAATATCCCATCAACGGGGGGTTTTCTTGGCCGCCTCGAGTGGGGGAACATCCGTTTAGCATGGCATGTGGACGGGTGGATCTACTGTAAAAAGTAAGACATTGAATAGTATTTTATTCTCATAAATGCAATACATAAGAATAGGATTGAAAGAATATATGTTGTGTATGGAGTGAGGGAGTCAATATATCTTCTTGTACTGGGCGATTAAATTCTGCTCCCGAGGAGGTAATGTTTGGTTGTCAGGGAATTGCCTTAGGGGTGAGGACGTACTCCTTAAGAAAGCCTTGTTGGATCAGTTCCTCCAAGTGCCTTCAGAGCGCCGAACAATGGATGGTTTGGTGCCCTTTGTAGTCGTGATAGGAGTTGTACTCCTCCGATCCGGGCATATTGTGTGAGGAAAGCTTCAGTAACTTTCGAGAAATTATGGAGAGAGAGCGATGGCAGGGAATAGAACCACTATGATGTTGCGCCCTTCAAGCTGAAAGGAAAGATAAGATATATTACCGGATCATTGCGAGAGTAAAGCACCATCTTATCTTAGAAGTGTCAGATGTGCTGAACATGATCGCTCAGGTGTAACTGTCGAAGATGGGAGTCGAGAATTTCCTCGGAAACTCACTCCTTGATGCCTTTGGAGAGTGGAGAGTCATGAAGGCAAATAGTCGGGATCAGGTGCTGAGGCAGCTTGACCTCCACAATCTGCTTCTGCATCAGCTCATCGAGGGCGTGGAGACTCAGGGATCCTCTGTTCTCTGGGTCGCCTTCTGCCCGAGTTGAATTTTTTTAGAGGGCTGCGACTTGAGTTTGGAGTTGTTGGTTGAGTTGCTTCAGCTCCTCTTACTTACGGAGGATGTTCTCATGTTCGAGCGCCATTTGTTCTCGCTTACAATCAGACTATTGTTGTTGTTCTTTCATTTGCTCCTTCATTTCGTAGAACATCTGAAAGAGCTGGTCTTCTTGCGGTTGAGATAGTTGGATGTTAGCAGATGGCTCCTGCGTCAAAATAAAGTCGGTGTCCTCGACACACGGTTGATTGCTGGTTGGTATGGGGGTGATGCCCCCAGTCGTTGCTTTGGCTTTGCCTTTGAAAGTTGCACCGTCGGCGGTTCTCTTGCGTGGGGCCATTATTGGTTCGGCAAGGGCTTTTTCGAGGAAGGTTGTGAGGCGAGTGATCTTGAGTGTTGGGACTCAGATCTCAATGAAAGTACCAAAATGTGGTATAGATTTTCCGACACGATTGATCGAGTGGTTAATTTTGCACCGTAAGGAAAGAGAGTGGTTCAGATATTCACACAGAAAGCAAGCGAAAACACAATTTTATGTGGAAACTCAATTCGGGGAAAACCACGGGAAGGGGGCAAGAATTCCCTATTTTCAAAGGATTCCAGTGAACTTCACAGAGAGCTCTGACTACAATCTCCGCCCTAGTTAGGAATGATTTCTTTTGTTTTTCATTTTTCTTTTCTTTCTTTTGTTCTCTTTTCTCCTCTTTTATCCTTCTGTTTGGCTCAGCTCTCAGTATATAAATATTCTAAGAATTGTTATTGTTGATGCGAGTCATACAGATTTCTGTAACTGCATGATTTGCACATTGAGATTTCTTCGTAATGGTCTGAATTGTGCTCTTGATTGCCGGAGTGATCCCCGCTACCTGCTGTTATAGTCCGCGTAAGGATACGAGTTGTTGCATGTTTGAAACATGGGATGGCCTACTCTCTCCATGAATGTAGGTGATGATCAAGGAGGTCAGTTGTTGCACCTGTCTTGCTCGGGACGGGAGGAATCAACCTTAAGGTGGCCGAGTCCTTGGGTGGAGTAGTCTTAGGGCATTTGAGTCCTCCAGAGGAGTAGTCTCGGGTAGTTGAGTCCTCGAGAGGAGGGGTGATCTCGGTACATTTGAATTCTCGGGAGGAGAAGTGACCTCAGGAATGGCGGATGATGCTTCGGGGAGATGTCATGCTGGCACATCTTGTGATCTGCCTTTAGGAGGTCTGATAAGGCGGGACACGTGTCGTGATCCTGGTGCAAATCAGAATCTGACCACTACACATATATTGATGTGGTTCTGATGAATGGAGTACTAGAATATGGTCCTTCAGTTTGCTGACTTTTCCATAGATAACTGATTCAACATATAGAAGCAGCCCAACACAGCTTAAGCCTAATTACTTCAGAAGGCCTATTATGACGACCGTCTTTGATTTAGGTATCTTGGAGAGTTGATGTAGGCGCATAGTTATGAACTATATGATAGCTTGCAATAATTGAGGTTTTTTCTTCCATGTCATTATATTTTCACTGGGATTTATCCACCCCATAGAAGACTAGTTCTTCCGTGTCACAGCAAAATTTCCTGTTGATTTAATGATCGAATTTGCAGACCTGTCAGCAACGTAAATAGATAAACAATTCCAGGATCTTTCTTTGTCATCAGAACAATTCTCATTAAGATTGGAACTCAACGTCATAGATAACCCAACACTTGCCAATCCTTATCCCTCTACAGTTCCTGATATCTCTGCAGCATATCAGTTGAAACTCCAGGTCGTCCAAAAGCCAGTATAGAACTTCCAGTAGCAATGTATTTGTTCCGCTGATTGAAACCAAATTCGAATCCAAACATTGCATGATTTGGTTCTAGCAATAGATCAAGGTTTCCTCTTGGGTTCTGATCACTTTGTGGCGCCAATAAAAATATAATTAGATCCCATTTTGTTTCCCTCATACAAATCTAACCCAAAGTAAACCACTGCCATACTTAGCTGCATGACTGTTATTGAATACGATTTGTGGGCGCAAATTTCCTCTGCTTTTACTTTGTTGGCGTTAATTATTCCAATGTTCTCCAGTTTATGCCCCCCATGCTAGGAAGTTTCCTCTAATTCAGAAAAAACAAGGTTCAGAAGAAAGTAAAGATACTTCTGGAATTACATAAAACTTCTAGTTGCCTACCAACAAGGTAACTTACTACATTAGTGTGTCTTAAGATGGCATCTCCAACTTCTGTGACTTTAGGATCAGGCCAACCAGAAGCAGCAGCTGGCCAAAAGAGAGAATGAAAAGCAGTGTTTAGGTAACCTATTTGCCTTTGTATAGACAGAGCAAGTAGTGATGGAGAAACTGTAGCCCACATGTTTTGGGAAAAAAATGATCAGTCTTGAATATGTAAATCTTTGGGAAGCTTTTAATAATAGTTAAGCCCAAATGGAAATTGAGGATACCAAGATGTGTGTTGGTAACTTAATATGGAGGTGCTTGTAGCTAATTCTGAATTTTGCATCAAACATGAATTATTCAAGAAGAAAAGCCAGACTTGTGGAACGTACATTGTTGCTATTTGTACTTGTTTTGCTATGGATCTTCTGTAAATGTCGTGCTTGCTTATTTGTTCGAGGGGACGAGTGTTATAGCACGCGGTGGTAACCTTTGTTGGTCCCGCTATCTCCTTTCCTTGTAGGTGAAATCTTACTTTTGAGTTGCCGCGTTAACAAATTTTTTAACTAGTGGAGATTCGCCGCCTAGATTTCATCCAACGAGTATCCACCTGATTGCTTATCATCAAGTCTTGAAAACTTAAAAGATGAAGAGCTATGATATGTAAGACACTTCTCCCACCCAAAAATTGGCGTGTCCCACACACATAGAAACAAGACACATGTCTGTCCAACAGTAAGAAATGTGCAAACTATTGCTTTAAAAAATTACACATATGATGATATATATTATGATCTTTGACAAAATTAACTATTTTGAAGATCATTTTACATAAATTAAGTTCTTTCGTATGTTAATATTAGCCTAATACATATAATTCTTTGTCAAATGTGGATAAATTCAGAAGAAATTTCCATATTTGATCATATCCTCGTGTCAGGATTTCGACCAATCGCTATGTCTACCACCCTCTGTTCGTGTCTAAGCAAGACATTGTTCATGTCCTCAATAGGGGTGTAATTGGGCAGGGCCAGGCCGGCAACCCGCACGGGCACAGCCCGGGTAGGTTCGGGCACGGGCCTGCCTGGGTCTGGGCTCATCCCTAGGTCGAACCCAAGTCCGCCAAAGGCAGCCCACGGCCCGGGCGGGTCGTGCAGGCCCGGGCTGGCTCGGCTTTCCCCAACGGCTCTAAGAGCCGCTAGCACGGCCCGCCAAGGCCGGTCTGGCTTTCCCCAACGGTTCTAAAAGTCGTTGGGTTCTCCTTACGGCCCGGCCGGGCCCGGCCAATCCTAACGGCTCTAGAGTCGTTGGCGGGGAATGTGCAATTTGTTTTGCAGATAACCCCCTAACTGCCCCCAACGGCTATTAAAGCTGTTAGGGGGTTTTTGCAAATAACCCCCCCCCCCCCCCCAAACGGGTGTATGGTGAGTTTGTTGAGTTTTTTTTGCAAAAAACAATTGCAAAAAAAATACTCCTTTTCCCCTTTATAAATATTTCATCTTCTCCACTCTATTTCATTACAACAAAAATCTCTTAAAATCTCCAAAAAAAAACCTCTAAAATTCTTTCTCCACAAGCTCGCTCTCTACAAGCTCTACAAAGTGCGAAAATCGGGTTTTCCACTACGCTTCCCAGGGGGTGCCCAGTGAGGACAGTAATCAGGAAGGTTTGTAAGTAGTGTTTGAGCTTCCTTGAGATGATGAAGAGGGCAAGCACTAGTTTCTTTAGCCTTTGTTATCTGGTTTGTGGACCGTTCATTGAGTGACTGACGTAATATACTGGCTTCTGGACACCTTCGTCTTCGCGGACCAAGGTCCCGCTCACGACTGACTCCGAGACGGTGAGATAAAGAAATAGCATTTCTCCTGAGGGCTTTGAAAGCAGGGGTAGTGAAGTCAGATACCTCTTCAACCCTTATAAGGTTGTCTCGCATTCCTCGTTTCAGCGAAAATCAGCTTCATTCTTCTTCAAGGCTTGGAAGAAAAGTTTGTATTTGTCCGCAAATCGACTGATGAACCGATTGAGGACTGCAAGATGTTCGTTCAGCATCTAAACCTCCTTCACACAAGTAGGTGACTCCATGTTTAGAATTACAGATATCTAGTCGAGGTTGCCCTCGATACCCCTTTGAGTGACCAGATATCTCAAAAACTTCCCGAACGCTACCTCAAATGTGCACTTCTCTGGCTTGAACTTCACCTTATATTGCCTAAGAAGACTGAAGGCTTTGTATAGATATTGGAGGTGATCCGAGTGTCGTACACTTTTCACCAACATAACGTCGACGTATACTTTCATGGTGCTCCGAGCTGGTTCTTGAAGACTATGTTAACCATTCGCTAGAACGTGGCCCCAGCGTTCTTGAGTCCGAAGGGTATCTCCTTGTGGGAGTAGATTCTCCGATTAATAGTGAAGGTTGTTTTGTCTTCATTTGGTGGGGTGTGTCTTGATCTGATTATAGCCAGAATAGGCGTCTATGAAGCTGAGAAGTTCGTGGCCCACTGTCGCCTCTACCATTGATCGATCCTCGAAAGGGGATAGCTGTCCTTCGGGCAAGGCTCATTGAGGTTGGGAAATTCGATGCATACTCTCTGCTTGCCATTCTTCTTCACGAGAATGGGATTAGAGAGCTCGTAGGGGTAAAACGTCTCTCGAATGAAGCCAGCTTGAAGTAGGCGGTCGACTTCATCGCTGATGACGCTACTGTTGGCCTAAAGGTCCCTCACACTAGTTTTGATGATGATTAACTCATATAGTTATAGTACTAATGATCTTGTGCTATTTAAGTTTCAGATATTCAATAAAAGATCTTGGTTGGTGTTTAACATCAACAAAAGATTAAAGTCAAGTTTTGAAGCTAGCACATATTGATTAAAGAGCTCAAACTTAAAAATTGCATCAAGTACTCAAGGAGGAGTCTAGCTCTACATAGATCGAGTTTGAAAAAATCAACATTGTGAAAAAGATTTATTCAAGAAGGCTTTAGTCAAGTGTTTGTAAGTTTAAAATTTATGTAAAGAATAGATTAGTTTTGATTGCTTAACCTTACACACAAAAAGAGTTTGGTTTTGACTGGTTTACGTTTTGTGTTTTGGTTTATAAAACATATTTTATCAAAAACAAGTTCATATCATTTTTGTTGGCCCAAAGGCCATTATCCCAGTTATTTTGATGATAACAAAACATATTTAGTTATGTATTTAATATTTTGTTTAAAAGGATTTCAGGTTCAAGAACAGGTTTTTGACGGCTCCGCTAAAAGACTCACAAGTTTGGACGCCGCAAAAATGAAGATTCATTCCTAAGCTATGCACAACTAGGATGCTTCGGGATCAAGATGATGATGTGAAGATCAAGACAAGATCAAGAAGACAAAGAAAACAAGATTTGTATTTTTATTTTTATTTTAGATATTTTGTCAAAGCTAGATATTAGAAGTAGAGCTATGGGATTATCACACACACACCTCTTAGTTAGGTTCATGGCTTCAAAAGATTTTCAATTTCCATTTCTAACTTAGTTTTTAAAGTGAACATGTTTGGAAATAAGTTTTTTAGAAAAACAATAGTTTTGGAAAAACACTTTTATGGAAAAACAAGTTTTTATCAAAGGGATTTTTATCAAACTATTTTAACATGATAGAAGTATGACATATGCTCATACTCTATGTTTTTACAAGTTCCAAAATTTAACCCAAGACCAAAACCCAAAACCCAAAATTCTGGTTCTGGAAGTTCTGATTTTTCAGAACTTACAGTAACTGGTCGACCGGCCCGGTCGACCGATGTGCACAAACTGTGCGTGTGTATATCAGTCGACCGACCCGGTCAACCGAGGCACATTTCGTGTTCACAGGATTTTTCGGTCGACCGACCCGGTCGACCGCCAGCCCCAACGGTCGGATTTTTGACCGTTGGCGGTCGACCGACCCGGTCGACCGGACTCTGTCAAAAGTTCTGACAGATCCAACAGCTATTTTTTTTCAGGCTGATTCTCTTTTGGGATTTGATACCAACGATTTTGTGAGGCTATTTTTGACCCCTATAATAGAGGGTCACCTCATATTGATAAGACAACTAACTATTGCAAAAGAATTCCAAAAGATTTTCACAAGAGCTTTACAAAGAATTTCAAAGCCTTTCTTTTACAAAAGATTTTTCAAAGCCTAAATTCCTAACACCCAACTTGTAGCCTATTCCTCTACCTTCTCTCTAGTTTTTGCACACCACAATCCCAAGTTCTACATCTATATCATTGGTTCTAGGATTGTGCAAGTGAGCTATTTTGATCAAGTGTGATCACCTTTCTTATTGAGTGAAGTTGTAGAGGCATCGGCCTCAAGGGAGCTAGTGAGCTTCGGGTGGTGTTGCGGCATCACAAGTGTAGGGACAAGTGTGTCCTTATATTGGCGATCCGGTGGGATCAACGATAGTAGTGCAAATCCTTCAAGTGTGAAGGTGGGGACGTAGAGCGTGGCTCGAACCTCGGAAACACATCCTTGCGTTTGCGTTTGCTCGAATTTTCTCTCAACTCTACTCCTTTTAATTCTTGCACATTTATTGTTCTATTTATTGCAAGTCTAAATTTGTGCTATTTGTGTGTTAAATTTTAATTTCCGCATTATTGCCATAATCATATAGCCATCACCTATTCACCCCCCCCTCTAGGTGATTTCAATTTTGTTTCTGTATTCATACACAATTGAGCTTCAAATATGTTTTAATAACTTGTTATTGTATTTATGGAGTTTTGGAAAAGCTAGATTTCATTTAAAAGTTTTGTTTTCGAAAAACACGATTTTGGTTTCTAGATTGAAATTCTTCCTCTCAAAAACAAGTTCACATGTTTGTAATATATTGTGATTTTTTATCACACATATTTGTTCTCTATTGTATTTACATGAACTTATTTTTGTGAATTTTATTGAAATTTATTGGAATTTAATTGGGTTTAAAAATGTTTAAAATACTCAATATATGTTTTGAGGCTGAGCCTGGTCGACGCACGGTCGAACGGATGTGCATAGGCCAACTGGTTGTGCATGTCGGTCGACCGACCGATTGACCGCAGAGTAGCTCAGTGCTCTCTGTTGGTTTTGATCGATTGAACGGTCAATCGCCAAAGAGCTTGGCTCTCTGGTTGGTGGGATTGGTCGACCGGTCGGTCGACCATTATGCTGATCTCAACACACCTTTCAGTGTTTTAGCTATAATTTTTTATTTTGATATTCAATCAAGGTTTAAATTGCATTTCAAATATAACTTTCAGGGCCACATTTCGTATTCAATTATCGTTTCCTGATCCAAAGGTTAAAGATATCAAATATTGATTTGAAGTCATTTCATGTTCTGAAAATAGTTTATAGTTTTCTGGTTTGACACCTTTCAGTATTTTGCTCATATCTTTTAACTCTGATATCTGATTGATTTGATTTAAGTTGCAGTTGATACTCCAAAAAACAAACTCTCAGACGGCTTTTCAACCAGTCTGAACGATATCTAACTTGTTGACATTTACAAAAAATAAGTCGCAGACAAGCTGGCGATCAGTTTCTGCTCATCCCCGAGGGACAAAACAGCAACTTGGACTCTACTGATTCAGTAAAGGAAACAATAGGCTAAGTATTTCCTTTGGAAAGACCTAGGCATGCTTATGATGCTAAGTTAGCTCAACACTTAGCCTCACATGAGCCCAAGTGGCTAGCCTCGCCATGAGAGGCTAAGTTTGTCGTGCTTCACCTTGAAGTTCTTCATAGCTCCACAGAGGGCTAACTGTTAGCTTCATCTGAAACTCTACACAACCGCGCGAAGGCTAATTCCTAGTTTCGCCTGAATCTTAGCACAGCTCTGCTGAGAGCTTGCTTCTAACTTCGCCTGAAGCTTTACACAGCTCTGTTGTTGAGAGCTAACTTCTACCTTCACCTGAAGCTTGGCATAACTCCACTGAAGAGCTAAAATGCTTTAATTCGTCTCCACTGGCTAGCCTCGCCTCCTCAGGCTCGCCTCACCTCGACTGGCTGGCCTCGTCTCCAGTGGCTAGGCTCGCCTCAACTGGTTAGCCTCGCCTCAACGGCTAGCCTCGCCTCCACTGGATTTAAGGTAACTGCCCTACTAAGTTAGTGGGGGATTTAATGGGTAGTTACACTCATGATCCCTAATTAAGAGGAGACAATCAAGGGGATCATAACTCTCTATTGAGCCTATAAATAGTCTACTAGTAGACTTAGCTCAGGGTCTTGAAGAAATTCAAGTCCAAGAGGACTTTTTGAAGAGCATAAATCTTCTTTGGTGGCTTTAAAGCTTAGGCTAATAAGTGATCTACTCTCTCGCTTTTAAGAATTTAGAGAATCACTTCTCTAATTCTGTAAGGACAAATTCAGGGTGCTAATACCCTAAAATCTTTCTCTTTCAAGGAATCTCCGGAACCAAGCGAGAAGGAATTCCCAAGCAGTAGCGTTCGAAGATCGATTGCTCACGTCATCAAGGGGACAAAGTGGTCGTGCGCTAATCAGACTCCTACCAGCACACTTTCTCAGAAATCTCAGAGGAGAGTTCAACTTGTAATTTTTCAATTTTTGTTTAATTACTTATAATCTTCTCCTCAATTTTTGTAAGTTTCCCAATTGATAATCACTGAAAAACAAGATGGCGACTCAGCTGGGGATTGCATTCTCCATTGCTGAGAATCAAGTAAGCAATGCGACGATCAGACCCTCAGGTTTATTGCTGAGACATTAGTCATTCACTTTGACCAAGAGACGTTTGAACAATTTCTCTCTGGGGGTAGCAAAATCCCCTACATGTGCGCAAGCACAGGAAGGTCAACGTAGCCAGAGCCCTTCTGGCTACCTCTTGGAAGCAAGTCTCTATTGAGGCAATTAAAGCTCTTTGCAAGCCTATTACAGTCTCTGGCGGAACTAAACATACTCTATACGAGTCTAGCATAGTCTCAGCAGAGACTAACATAGCCTCATGTCAGCTTGTTAACACTGTGCGCGAAGCTATAAAGGTTCCTCGTCAACCTAAAAGTGCCCCTATTAAGGCTATTTGGATTAAAAAAAATCCAACTTAACCTCATGCGAGGCTAGAGATAGAACTCATGATTCAGTTTCCTGCGAAGCTAAAATAGTCTTTGACTGCAAGACTATTTCAGCTCTTCACAGAGCTAAACCTCGCATGTCCCGCGAGGTTAGGGCTAAAGCACTTTGTGCAAACAGCGAGATTACTGCAGTCCCCCTTGCACCGTCGCACTATTGAGCAGTGCTAAAGTAACTCTTAGCCGCGAGGCTAAAGCTAAAGCACCACTTGGTGCTGGAAGCGAAGCTACTACTACTTCGCTCAAGACAAGAGCAATGTTGGGCAGTGCTAGGCTCGTCGCTAGCAGCAGATCCAAAACACTGAGCGCTCAAATAGATTCACCATGCGAAGGTAATTCAACTCTTTGCAGAGTTTAGCCTCGCTTATCACGCGAGGCTAAGGCCAAAATGCCTCTATGTGCTAATAGCATTGCTGATTCAGCATCGCTCCCACTGACAACACTAAGTGCTAAAAAAGTTCTTAACCGCGAGGCTAGAACTAAAGCACTAAGTGCTAAGGATCTTAGCCGCCATGTTAAAAATAAAGCACCGCTGAGTGCTAAAGCGAGGCTATTTCAGCCTCGCTGAAAGGAAGAGCTCTACTGCCAAAGCTAAGCTCGCCTTCAAAGACGGCTAAAACAGTCGCGTCGCCTTGCGAACTATTCTTTCAGGCGAAGCTACCCTAGCTTCTCCTACAGCCAAGAAAGCCTTCAAGACTAAGCCTAGGGTTTCTCAACTGAAGTGGGCTAACATCTAGTTTTCCTGAGTCTCCATGTTGGATCAGTTTGATCCGAGTAACACATACTTGCGATATTATCTGAGCAACAAGCGAAAATTCCGCTCCGAGGCGCCAGTTCACATCTCGCCATCCTAGTGCGAACAAACAGGGTGTTAACCTGTAATGGTACATTCCATCTACTATTATTTGGGGCCAATCCCCACAACTTCTCCAAGCCAGCAATCGGTGTTCAACCGATTGTCAGTTCAAAGTTCTGAGAAGCCAAATTTTCAAAAGAAGAAGACAGTGAATGTGCCTTACCTCGCAGCTACCTCTGTCAACATGATAAGCAGAGGAAGGGATTTCCTACAATCTCAAATAAGGAAATAGGGAGTTCACACTCCCTCATTCAGTTCTCCAAAGCACGACTATAGCACCGGCTTAGGTCAGGTTCTGGTAGAACAAAAGGGTGCCTTCCAAGGTACTCATTTCAGAGTAGCAATATCCTATAATTATGGACAACCTTCTTCCTCAGAAGCTATATTGCCAGACCATTGAGACAGCACTTCCAATGGTCCAATTATGAAGATGAAGCTAGCAACTACGCTTCCTCCGCCACCATCAGCTCTGTGCAGGCAAGGTTCATATCAGCCACATGGCTGATAACAACAACGATGATGATCTTCGTCGTCGCATGGAGGCAGAGAAGCAGACTTTCAAGGTCCAATAAGAAGCCTTGGATAACATACAACATATGTTGACTCAACCCCTGACCAACCGGTACAATGACGACACAACCGTAGCAATCATGATGAAGAGGAGAACAATGAACCTCGTAAGACTGAGAAGTCGAAAGAAAGCTCTTCAATCGATGCCGAGGTTATCAAAGTCATCCAATCTCAGGTTGCATCCCTGGCCCAAAGGGATGAACTGAAAAAAATAAGGGCAGTCCGTCCTTACTCCTTGGAATGGGATTCAGTCCCATATCCGCCAAAGTTCAAGCCACCAACTTGCACTCTATGATGTTAAGAGATCGCCAAATCAGCACATTTACTACTTCCGATGGCAAACTGGTAATATAGTAGGTAATGATGCTATCATGGCCAGACTGTTCATTGGCACCCTCAAGAGGGTAGCCTTTGATTTGTTCAGAAGTCTCCCCGTAAACTCCATCAAAAAATGGCTCGACCTGAAAATCTGGTTTCTCTCCCGATTTTACGAAGATGATACCGAGGTGACCTTAGATAAACTCCTCTCGACAGTCTAGAAAGGAGGAGAATCTGTATGGGATTATATAGAGATGTTCCGCATTCTCTCTCTTATGTTCCCTGTACGCATGCCTTTACCTATGTTACTTCAGACAGTAGGCATAACTTTCTCGACAAAGTGAAAGTTCGCATGAGAACCGTCAAAGCCCACACTTGGAAGGAGCTTGTTGAACAAGCTGAGATAGCTGAGAAATCAGCTAAAAAGTTTAAAACCCCCAAAAGCAGGGTAGGGAATCAACAACAAAAACCATGACACGGCTGAACTTTCGATACATCGACGTTAGAAGTATATGGAGAAACCCGATCGACGAAAGGTAACTCTAACAGAACTTTGGAGTATCAGAGACAATACTCCTTCAAAGAAGAGCATATGGTGACACTTTTCCACTTGCTCAACAAAGGCAACAAGCTCAAGTTGCCAGAGGCTAGACGCCCAGACGAAGTGGGTCGAACGAACGACCCCAACTATTGCCTTTTCCATAGGATGGTTCATCATCCTACTTGCAGGTGCAATGTCCTTAAGGACAAAATTCAAGCGCTGATTGAAGTGAGTGTCTTAGCTCTGAAGTCAGAACATAAAAGGACCAATGCCTAACCCCTATCCTAAAAGGGAGTATGGAGGTAGTCAACTCTACTTCCAAATGCCATAGGTCTTACCCCATCAACGACTAAAGCAATGGGACTCAAGCCAGTCAAAACTAAAGGCAAGTCTTGCAATGTCTCTTGCAGCAGATGACACCGCACCAGTAACTCCTCTCAGCAGCTCTGAAGAGGAGACAACTGTCTCAGCCGTTATTTAATAGCCGATAGGCACTAGGTCTGTCAAATAATACTTGCGACAATACAACCAAACCCCCAACGAGACACAACAGCCAACGACGTTGGGAAACGCGCGGGGGTTGGAATATGTTATTCCACCAACAAAATGGGGACAACCTTTCGCAGTAAAGGTAGTCTACTCGAGTGGAGCTTATTGCCTAGCGAATCCAAATAGTGACATGCTCCAGATGCCAGTCAACGACAGGTGCTATCCATGATCATGTTAATACTACACCTCTGATCATCAAGTCGGACTCGTTCAAGTCGGACTCATCTGACTGTTTCATCTTCTCAAAGAGTCTTTCTCTAGGTGAAATCAATTTTAACCATCTCTGCGTTCTTCTTTTGGCAAATCAGTTTAGCTTCACGACAATCTTGAACTAGCCGAATTCATCGAAGAAGGTTCGTGATGCATCCTTGTAAGACCTTTCTAGTGTTTCCACATTCATGTCCAGATTCGATGATCAGTTGCAACTAGAGTCTTAATTATGATGAGTAAAAGTGAAAATCCAAGAGGAATCTTGACTTACTCGTATATTCCATGTGAAATTTGTACTCCATATTTAGACACGAAGATCAGCTGAGAACCAGAGTCTTGATGAACAAAAGGTGACGCTCTACGAGGAACGTTGACCTACCCGACAAATTCCCCATGAAATTTAGACTTAACACTTTAATCTCCAGTAAGATTTTAGAGGTCATTAGCGAAATACGGAAATGTTCACTTCATGTGACACGGTCTTAAGCCTTCGGTGAATAAGGTTAGAGGAAAAATTGGCTTCTAAGCCCAATATAAAGTCCTCAATAACTCATCATGCTGAGGGGAACAGCATGGCTAGCCCAACTCAAACGATAGATGATAAAGGCATACCAAACTTGTTGATAGCTGAGGATTTGCTAAAAATCCTAAGGGACCTGATCCTATCTTACCCACCAAAGTCTCATATCAATTCCTGTCCATGGAATGGTAGGATCACAAAAGGTTGTATTCATTTCTTCAATAAGATGAATCGCAAATCAGAAATGTCATGCTTAAACTCACGCCTCTGACAGCAAAACCTTTTGAGTATTGATTGAAAAATCAAAGAGCTAAGAAATTACCGTGTAGCTTGTGGCTAACGGGTCGTGTCCACGAGGAGGAATGCGATAAAAGCTTTTCGGTGTTTTATTTAGTAACAAAAAATTGTGCTCGTTTTTTAATTGAAAAGAGAATGGAAAGAAAGAAGATGATTAAAAGAGAAATTACAACTTTGGAGAAGGCTTTCAAAAAGGTGAATTTTGTATAAAGTTTAAAAAGTGATTTGGTGTTTTTTAATGAAGAAGAAAATCTGGGCTCACTATCTCACTACTCAATGATATGTTCTTCTCTTGAAAATCTTAATGCCTCAACTTGATCATAGGCAAAACTTAAGATTGATTCTAGAAAATTTTAAGCAAAACACATAAGATGGTTGGAAAGGTTAATTCTATTCTTTAAGAAATCGTCCTGAGTTGAATGTTAAATCATCAAGAAGTTTAAGTATGAGATAAAAACAAATTAAAGAGACATTTTGAAAAGCGGTAGAAGTTAAAAATCCGAACCCATCCTCATGTGCCTTCAAGAACACTTTCAAGAAGAAAGGCTTAAGTTAGGCATGCAAATGATTCATTGGGTCATTTCATCAAAACCATTCGAAAAGAAGAGGGAACAGAGAGAGGAGTAATAATGAGCCCAGAAAACCGATTTAGCTAATCATGGAAGACAAAGAACAATGCAAGTAATTAAAGGAAGACAGACCGTAAAATAGAGTGGTAGAAAAGGTAGCTTGATTCTTGTATTGATGTCACTTCAATCTTCAGAATACAATCACTCAATTCCTTTCTCTCACTGGTATTTGTACTGAACTACAAATTGCAAAACAAAATACAACTTTTACACTATCTAACAAAAAGCCTAAATCCTTAAAGAATAAATAAAAATTCTAATCCTAGTCTTCATCGTTTTCTTCTCTGTTAAATGTGATATTTATAGGGAAAAACCAGAGGGGCGAGGTTGTAGAAGATTGGGGGAGCAAACGCTCCCCCAACAGACTTCAACAAGCCATGGAAACGCGGCCCTAGCCGCGTTTCCGCGGCCCTAGTGTGGCCAGATGGCCACACCCAAGTGGTGAAACTCCCCTCTTTAGTGATTCGCCCATATTTTCTACTGGTTTTATCATTTCTACTCTAGGATTTGATGAAACATCATTTGATTGTTGACTTCAACCGCTTGATTTGGGAGGATTCTTTTTAACCAGTTTTCAACCTCTCTGATATGCCAAGATTTGCCCTGATTCCTTGATTTCGAATTTATTCTGAATGAAATCAGAATTAGATGGGCATTTGGGCTTGTTTCTCCTTCCTTTCTTTTAGCAATTGGGCCTACATTTAACAAAGAAGAAGACTTATTAATAGGATTTATTAGCTAAAAAGTATGGTAAGGTGACAATGCATATGCAATATATGTGACTGATCACACCCCCACACTTATCTTTTGCTCGCCCTCGAGCAAACATCAGACTAATCTTAATCAATTATTGACCACTTTCGCAGGTCACTCGATTGCACTGAGCATGTGCAATAAGTCATTAAACCTCTAGGTTACCCCTAGAGGACGAGTTTTGTCTCGTGAGGGTTTTCAGTGGATTGCACCCGCAAAATCCATAAAAAATGTTAGTATTTTCGAAAAGCATTTTTAAAGGAGAAAATATTTGAAGTATATTTGTAAGGTTTTAAGTAATCTATAAGTTATAAGAATATCAAAATTTTCATTCTGAAACTCAGTCTCTATTCAAAACATGTCATCAATCAAAGTAAGGAGTCAAATTGTACTTCTCATCTAGTCTATTAATTTACCCTGAGTCGTATGCACCATCGTGATTGTGAAGTTTGACTAAGGGTTCTTTCACTCTAACTCTTATGCCCTATTTATTTTTATTTTTGATGGAATTTATTCCTCAATTTCATTAGGCTTTCTAATCTGCCCATGTAACGAGCCTTTAGTCGGTGATGAAAAACACCTAGAGGGGGATGAATAGGTGTAAGTGCTAATCTAGGAACTAAATGCGCCAAATGCGGAAGCTAATGCAAATTTTGTAACACACTTAATACAACACACAAGTGTAGCCGAATTCCCCGTGAAGTGCTCTGGACTAACTCCTCTTGATTCCCCTTGAATGGGTTGAGGTGCTATGTGAAGCTCTTGTGGTTAAGTATAAGTGAGGCACACACACAAGCAAATAGATATGATATGGCAATATGAATTATGCTCAACACAAGCAAATATGATATGATGTTATGAATGATGCTTAGCACAATATAAAGAGAGAGAGAGTTAGAGAGACAATGGATCAAACACAAACACAAAGATATGTTTCGAGGTTCGAGCCCTAGCTCTACATCCCCGCCTACACCACCGTGTAGGATTTCCAATCCACTATAGGAGTACTGAACTCCTCTCTCAATGCCACCGAGGCAATACAACCACAATCCACCTCTACCGAAGAGGGATAAGGCCCTAGCCAATACAAACACAATCACCTCTACCAAAGAGGGATCCAAACCAATACCACTCCGATCAACCTCTACCAAAGAGGGATACACAAATAAGGAGGATTTACAACTTTGGAGGCTTAACCTCAAACACTTCTCTTTCTCTCTTTTCCACAAAACAAAGATCCTAAATAGATTAGGATAGAAGATAGCTCAAGTGTGTGTTGGCCCAAAGGCCTTCCACTCTAGTTTTGATGATGATTAACTCATGTAGTTATGTGTACTAATAATCTTGTGATTTTAAGTTTCAGATCATTAACCAAGATATTAGTTGGTGTTTAGCTTCAACAAGATGATTTGGAAGCTTGCATATGTTGATTCAAGAGCCCGCGCATCAAAGATATATATAGCTCTTGCCCGGTGAATCAAGAGTTTTTGGATCGAGCCGACTTGGAGATTGCGCTCTAGCTTGGAGTTTGCGCTCTACAAGAAGACTTAGGTATCCATAGTTTTAGTTTGGGTTTAGATCCTAATTGTAAAGATTAGTATAGTATGATAAGCTCAAGTTCACAACACACACGTTTCATGTTTTGGTTTTCGGTTTTAGGTTTAACCGATCTTGGTTTTCATGAATAGATTTTATATCAAAACAAGTTTACATGGTTTATGTATATTAGATTTGTTCTATATACATGCATGCTTCAATTGTTTAAACAAACTTAGTTTGATAATCTACTTCATGAGTTTTATGTTTTGATATTTATAACAAAACATATTTTTGGACTTAATGACAAAAATCATGATATATACATGTTTCATGTATATTGGATTTCTATCCATATGCATCATGCTTCAAAATGTTTAAATATCATAGTTTTGTATTATGGATGAGTTTTGGACAAAAGGTATTCTCTATTCAAGATTCCAAGTTTTAGAAAATACAAGTTTTGGTTTTTGGTGAAAATAATATGCTACAAAAATAGTTCATGTTGATTGATATTTGAGCTAAACTTTTTATCACAAGTTTATATATCAATGCAAAATGCAAAAACTATTTTTGGGGATTTTTACAAGAGTTAAAAGATTTATTGGAATATTTTTTACCTCAGTTTTCTGACCTATTTGCTGCCTGCCAGGCAAGGTCGGTCGACCGCACGGTCGACCGCACCAAGTAGCCAGTCGACCGGGCGGTCGACCGACGTGCACAGAAACGTGCACGCTGGCTACAGCCTTGGCCGGTCGACCGAGCGGTCGACCGACTGAGAGCAGTTTGCTCTCGGTTTGTTTGGGTCGACCGGGCGGTCGACCGGGTGTTGCAACGTTCAAAAATTTGAACGTTGGGCGGTCGACCGGCCGGTCGACCGACAGGGCAAAACTGGCAAAAATAGCTGCCAACGGCTAGTTTCCAATTCTGCCTATAAATACCCCATTTGCAAGAGTTTTTCTCTAAGGTTTTTGGTGTGAATTTTTTCATACTCTCTGGTGTTTTTGCTGCAATTAAAAGAAGTTTTTGAACTCATATTGAACAATCTATTTTGAGGTTTTTGCTAGGGTTTGGAAAATCAAAGAAGAGGTTTTTGGGAAAAGCTTTTGATTGAACTTCACCATCTTGATTTTTATTGTTTTCCCAAGGATTTTTCTTTGTGATTTTGATTTCCATTCCATTGGTTTTCTCCTCACTTGAGCTAAAATCTACTATCTTCTCTATAGGATTTTGTGTGGGAAAAAGAGATTGTTTTGTTGTTGTTGTTTGAAACCACTAAGTTGTAAACCCAATTCTTGCTTTGTGCCATTTCCCTCATTGTGTTGAGGAGGTTGTGCAACTTGGGTTGTGAGGTGTTTTGTGTAAGCTTGGTGCTAATCCCTCAAGTTGTGAGGTGATTGTTTGTTGGATTGGAGGAGTGCCTCAAGGAGGAGGTTGTGTTTGTAAGGAGAGGAGTTGGGTACTCCTTGTAATTGTGATTGCCTCAAATCCTCGGTGGAGGTTCCCTTTGTGGGAGTCCTTTGTGGACAAGCTAGTGGATTGAAAATCCTTCGTGTGTCGAAGGCGGGGATGTAGAGCTGGGTGCTCGAACCTCGGAACACATCTTGTTGTTTGCGCTTGATCCATTGACTCTCTCTATCTCTCTCTTTACTTTGTGCCTTGCAATTATTTATATTGTGCATTCATACTTGCTTGGCTTGGTTGTGTGTGCATCATTTGTTGATCACACTTGAGTGTAATTTGTATTAAGTTTTTAAATTCCGCATTTAGTTCATAGATTAGCCACATCACCTATTCACCCCCCTCTAGGTGACTTTTCAATTGGTATCAGAGCTAGTGCTCCTGATATTTAGGTTTAACCACCTAGGAGTTAAGATCTTGGTTTGCTAATCTTCATTTGCATTATCATTTGCACACATATTAGTTTGCACTCATGGCTAGCCCTCCTATGTTTGACCATTTTAGACTTGATGCTTGGAAGGTGGACATGACTAGGCATTTAAAAACTCTAGGTCATCTAGTTTATCAAGCCATCACTATAGAAACCCTCCCAAATACTAGCAAGCATAAGAAGGCCAATGCACTTGCACTTAAAACACTTAGAGCATCTTTTGATAATAGTCTTTTACTTGTTTTTGATAGTTTTGATTCGGCTTTTGCAGTTTGGAGCGTCTTGACATCTCCGGAGCTTCCAAGGATCATTAACAATATGAGGAGATCTATGAGAGATGTATCCGAAGAGCCATGTTTTATGGCATATGGGAATGACTCCCATGAGGTACAATCAGACTCTCAAATAGATGATAGCTCTAGTTCATATTGCCATGGTTGTTTTGAAGTTCAAAATTTGAATGTTGACCTTACTTCTAAACTTGAAAATTTTATGGAAAAACATGAGATTTTGAAAAAGAAACATTTTGACTTAAAAGAAGAATTAAAGGATTTATGTTCAACTTTTGAATCGGTTTTGCAAGAGAAAGAAGAGATTATTAGTGAACGTGACTCACTTGAATCTCAACTTGAAATTGCTTTAAAAGAAATTGAAGTTTTGAAAAACAAAAATGATTGTGATGATGTTGTAGAACACAATGAAGTTTTGTCTTCTAGATTGGATCTTGTTTTTAAAGAAAATCTTTCTTTGAAAAATAAAATTGATGCTATCACTAAAGAATTGGATTTGGTTTTGAAGAAAAATGAATCTTTGCAAAATGATATTGATATGCATGTTTGCCATGATAGTGTAGCTTCTTGTTCTAGCACACCTATTGCATGCTCCACTTTATCTTCTAGCATTAAAAATGACATAAATAATTTGAAGAAAAGTGTTGATAGTTTGGGCTCCACTTTGAGCCATTGTGCCATGAATCACTCACGCTTGGAAACCTTGGTTCGCAAGAAACAAGCTCCAACCTTGCATGCACACACCTCTAGGCATACACATGCTTTTCATGATCACCACCATCATATGTATGCTCACATGTACACATGTACACATTGTGGTCGAAAAGGTCACCTTGCTAGATTTTGTTATGATCGCATTTATCATGAAAATTTAGCAACTAATTTTGTTTGGGTGAGAAAAGAAACTAACCCCCGTGGACCCACTAGAAAATGGGTACCAAAAACCACCTCTTTGACTTTTGATGTAGGTGGGAGCTCTCGCATCACGTGAGGGTTTTGGTGCCTTGAGGTGGATGCGTTCTAAGCCTAAAAGAGAACCATTTGGATGCTTCACTCTCAAGGGGATTTGGTGGGTGGACCACCGTGTTTTGGAGAACTAGAGAAGTGCCCTTCATCGGATTTGGTATCATTCTCTAACTCCCATTTTATTTTGCATGCTTTTAATGTTCATCTATTTATAGCATGTGTTGTTGTTCATTATGCTTGTGCTATGTTAGTTAGATTAGTGTTATACATGTTTAGTTACTTGAGCACCCATGTTTCATATGGATCTATATTTAGTGTTCTCACCTTGTTTAGAACTAACATGTATGCCCTAGATCTAATGCACATACATTTGCATTATGACCATTTGGATGTTTATGATTATATGATGATTTGTTTTGATGACTCATGTTTTAGTATGATATTTGCCATGTTTATTAGACTTATGCTTTACATGATTAGTGGTTGAGATACCCATATTTTGTGTTCTCTTTATATTTTAGCTATCATGTTAATCATAGATCTAAAGCACATGTCTTTGTCATGCTAATCATATGGTTGACTATGACTTTGTTTTAATAATTCATGTTTTTGATTATTATGATCATATTGATTGTTGACCCGTTTCATGCTTCATGTTTTCACTACTTGCTTGGATTATAGTTTTCATTAAGATTAGGATTTATACTTGTACAACTAGTGAGCTACAAATAAACCTTTATATATGTTTGTGCTTGAACGCTCATTTGTATTCACTTGATGTACTAGTATAGTCTAGTTTTGATGATTCTTGCATTTGACTTGTATTCATCTTTTTACATGTTTTGTTTGACTTCATGTATATGTCCATCTTGACCAAACTATCATTTATACATATACATCCTTGAGCCACGTGCCTTCATGCATATACTTTTTGTGGTCTCTTTGTGTTTAGGATATGTATGTATATTTTAGTTTGTACATGACATACATATGCCTTGAAGTTTAAATCGTTTGGATGAATTTCATGTTTTCTAAGTGATTTCACATTTATGATGAATTTCATTTTTTTTAAAAAAAAATGATTTCAATTGGTGATTTCACAATGAATTTCTTATGAGCTTGATTGTCCATTTTCATGTTGATATGTTTCTCACAACACTTGTACACTCACCCTATTTAATATTTTCTCATTACTTAGTTTTCATGAGTACAAATTGTGCTATATGGATTTTTGAGTGTTTTAGTGCCTTGTGGTTTACATGCGTCTTCATGAAAAATATTTTTATTTGAAGGATCTCATACTAGTTGATTCATATAACTAGTTGTGTTATTCTTCATTTGGTAGTGATTTTCAAACGTACTCTACTTTTAAAATCTATTTTTGAAAACCCCTACCATCAAAGGGTGGTTGGATGGGAGATCATGTTCATGTATGCTTTATAATGAAAATCATTTTAAACTTGCACATGATTGGGTGGTAGTTGATATGAGATATGCACTTGATCTTATTGTTGTTTCAATTGGTATCATTGAATTTTTTTTTCAATTGGTATCAATCTTGACATCCTTTTGTATACTCATATATGTTTTGTTTTATATATGTATGCTTACACTTCATTTAGTATCAATTTCAATTGGTATCTTTATACAAGCATTATCATTATCTTGCTTATGCTAAGCTTGAGCTTTAACATTATTTCAATTAACTTAGTTTTCAATTGGTATTTAGTTTACCATTGGTTTTGTTTCCCACTCCCTAACTTTATAATGAAAAATGATTAAAGAATGACTATTGATTTTTAATTGGTTTCATTTGCTTATAAAGATAAATATCTTCAATTGGTATCTAGATGCATTTGTTTACTCAAAATTGGTATCATTGTGTTTTTCAATTGGTATCATGTGTTTTATTGTCAATATGTTTTAATTTCAATTGGTATCATATTTGTTTTCAATGCCCTTCTTACTTTCAATTGGTAATTGGTAGGCATTTCTTAAATGTTTTTATGTTCACTTTCTTTTGGTATCATAATGCACTTCAATGACACATTTTTTTTAATTGGTATCATTTTTGGTGTCACCCCTTGAAGTAGTTTATTGATTCTTTGTTTCATATATTTAGGGGGAGAAGAATTCATATCTATTTTGTTTTTACCCCTTTGTTGATGATTGACAAAAAGGGGGAGAAGAAGAATTTGGAGTTGATATGCATGAGTTTTCAGTTTTATGTTCATTTCATCTCCATTGGTATCAAGAGCATTATGAGTTTTATTTTTATTAGTATCAAGAGTTTTGTTTGGTAAGTTATTTGTTTTGTTTTAATTGGAATCAAGAGCATGTTTCATATGCATATTCATTTTATGTCAAGAACCTTGTTTATATGCATCTTATTGTTTGTTTATTCCTATGCATGAGTTAAGGGGGAGCTTCTTTGAAGCTTTACTTTAATCCATGCATATATAACTCCATGAGTTTTGTCATCATCAAAAAGGGGGAGATTGTTGGCCCAAAGGCCTTCCACTCTAGTTTTGATGATGATTAACTCATGTAGTTATGTGTACTAATAATCTTGTGATTTTAAGTTTCAGATCATTAACCAAGATATTAGTTGGTGTTTAGCTTCAACAAGATGATTTGGAAGCTTGCACATGTTGATTCAAGAGCCCGCGCATCAAAGATATATATAGCTCTTGCCCGGTGAATCAAGAGTTTTTGGATCGAGCCGACTTGGAGATTGCGCTCTAGCTTGGAGTTTGCGCTCTACAAGAAGACTTAGGTATCCATAGTTTTAGTTTGGGTTTAGATCCTAATTGTAAAGATTAGTATAGTATGATAAGCTCAAGTTCACAACACACACGTTTCATGTTTTGGTTTTCGGTTTTAGGTTTAACCGATCTTGGTTTTCATGAATAGATTTTATATCAAAACAAGTTTACATGGTTTATGTATATTAGATTTGTTCTATATACATGCATGCTTCAATTGTTTAAACAAACTTAGTTTGATAATCTACTTCATGAGTTTTATGTTTTGATATTTATAACAAAACATATTTTTGGACTTAATGACAAAAATCATGATATATACATGTTTCATGTATATTGGATTTCTATCCATATGCATCATGCTTCAAAATGTTTAAATATCATAGTTTTGTATTATGGATGAGTTTTGGACAAAAGGTATTCTCTATTCAAGATTCCAAGTTTTAGAAAATACAAGTTTTGATTTTTGGTAAAAATAATATGCTACAAAAAAAGTTCATGTTGATTGATATTTGAGCTAAACTTTTTATCACAAGTTTATATATCAATGCAAAATGCAAAAACTATTTTTGGGGATTTTTACAAGAGTTAAAAGATTTATTGGAATATTTTTTACCTCAGTTTTCTGACCTATTTGCTGCCTGCCAGGAAAGGTCGGTCGACCGCACGGTCGACCGCACCAAGTACAAGTAGCCAGTCGACCGGGCGGTCGACTGACGTGCACAGAAACGTGCACGCTGGCTACAGCCTTGGCCGGTCGACCGAGCGGTCGACCGACTGAGAGCAGTTTGCTCTCGGTTTGTTTGGGTCGACCGGGCGGTCGACCGGGTGTTGCAACGTTCAAAAATTTGAACGTTGGGCGGTCGACCGGCCGGTCGACCGACAGGGCAAAACTGGCAAAAATAGCTGCCAACGGCTAGTTTCCAATTCTGCCTATAAATACCCCATTTGCAAGAGTTTTTCTCTAAGGTTTTTGGTGCGAATTTTTTCATACTCTCTGGTGTTTTTGCTGCAATTAAAAGAAGTTTTTGATCTCATATTGAACAATCTATTTTGAGGTTTTTGCTAGGGTTTGGAAAATCAAAGAAGAGGTTTTTGGGAAAAGCTTTTGATTGAACTTCACCATCTTGATTTTTATTGTTTTCCCAAGGATTTTTCTTTGTGATTTTGATTTCCATTCCATTGGTTTTCTCCTCACTTGAGCTAAAATCTACTATCTTCTCTATAGGATTTTGTGTGGGAAAAAGAGATTGTTTTGTGATTGTTGTTTGAAACCACTAAGTTGTAAACCCAATTCTTGCTTTGTGCCATTTCCCTCATTGTGTTGAGGAGGTTGTGCAACTTGGGTTGTGAGGTGTTTTGTGTAAGCTTGGTGCTAATCCCTCAAGTTGTGAGGTGATTGTTTGTTGGATTGGAGGAGTGCCTCAAGGAGGAGGTTGTGTTTGTAAGGAGAGGAGTTGGGTACTCCTTGTAATTGTGATTGCCCCAAATCCTCGGTGGAGGTTCCCTTTGTGGGAGTCCTTTGTGGACAAGCTAGTGGATTTAAAATCCTTCGTGTGTCGAAGGCGGGGATGTAGAGCTGGGTGCTCGAACCTCGGAACACATCTTGTTGTTTGCGCTTGATCCATTGACTCTCTCTCTATGTCTCTCTTTACTTTGTGCCTTGCAATTATTTATATTGTGCATTCATACTTGCTTGGCTTGGTTGTGTGTGCATCATTTGTTGATCACACTTGAGTGTAATTTGTATTAAGTTTTTAAATTCCGCATTTAGTTCATAGATTAGCCACATCACCTATTCACCCCCCCTCTAGGTGACTTTTCAGTGTGGAATCAAGGTGTTTTTGGAAACAAGCAACAAAGAAAAACTACTTGGGAAATGTCTTGTAAATGATAGAAAATGAAAACCAATACAATATCCCAAAAACTTAGTTCTCTTTGATTTTCCAAAAACCCAAAACAATAAAGATGAAATCTTTTTAGCACAAAAACTCTTTTGAAAACTTGTTTAAACACAAGAGAAACACTGAAATTTTTCTTCTTGAAACTCTTGACAAAATAGCCCAAGTGTTGGGGTATTTATAGCCCCAAAATAAAACTAGCCATTAGGCTGATGTGGCAGCCTGACAGGCTTGGCGGTCGGCCGCCCGGTCGACCTCCAACGGTCAAAAATGTGACCATTGGGCAAACTCGGTCGACCTCCCGGTCGACCCCAAAATACAGAGAGCAGAGCTCTCAGACCCGGTCGACCCTGACGGTCGACCGAGCTTGTGTCTGCCAGACGTGCACAAGTCTGTGCACGTCGGTCGACCCCACGGGTCGACCGGCCCTTGGTGCGGTCGACCGTCTAGGTCGACCGACCTGGCCTGTCAGCACAAACCTGGGTCAGAAAACATATGTAAAAACATTTTTGAAAAATCTTTTAACACTTCTAAAAATCACCAAAAATAGTTTTAACATTTTATATTAAAACACAAACAATTGATAAAAATTTCAAGACATATATCAATCATATCAATTCATTTTTGAGTCTTGCAAATTTTATCAAAACCAACACTTGTATTTTTATCAAACTTGATTTTTCAATACATGAATAGGAAAGTCAAAATAAGTTTGTATAAGTCAAGTAAGCATGTATGTATAACTAGAATACATCTATTATACATATAAACTATTTAAACTTGTTTTGATCAATCTATTCATGAAAACACATATCGGTTAAACTAAAAACAAGATAAAAATCATCATGATAAAACTAAAACATGATTACTATGAATATCCACATGTTATTAGATTTATGATGTACATGATAGCTAGTCAAATACGAGAACACAAAATAATAATCCATATTAAACATGGGTGTCTCAAAATAACTAAATATGTATATCACAAGTCTAATAAGCATGACATTTTCATACTAATCACTAAACAATGAAACATGCTATAAACAATGAATATTAAAAGCATGTAAATAAAAATTAGGAGCTAGAAATCGTTACCAAAACCTAGAAGGCAACTTCCCTTGTCTCCAAAACATGGTGGTCATCTCCACCAAACTCCCCTTGAAAGTGATGCATCCAATAGATTTTCATGAAGCTCGGAACGCATCCACTTCAAGGTACGGCAATTCTCACGTCATGTGAGAGCCCACACCTACATCAAAAATAGGAGGGTGGTCTTTGGTACCCATACTCTTTTGGGTCTATGGGGGTTAGTACCTTCTCTAACCCAAATAAAGTTATTTGCTAAATTTACATTATGTAATCTATCAAAGCAAAATTTAGCAAGGTGGCCCTTACGTCCACAATGTGTACAAGTGTACACATGAGCATACATAGTGTGATGGTGTCCGTGAGGAGCATGTGTATGCCGTGATGGGTGTGCATGAATAGATGGAACTTGTTTCTTTCGAAACAAAGTTTCCAAACGTGTATGCCCAACAACACATTGGCTCAAAGTGGAGCCCAAACAATCAACCTTCTTCTTAAGTAAATAAATATCATCATTAATCTTAGAAGAAGAAGTGTGGCATGCAATAGGTGAAGTGTGTGATACTACCCTAGCATGGAAAACATGTGCATCAATCTTATTTTGTAAAACAACATTTTTCTTTAAACACACATCTAAATCATTTGAAATAGAAATAATTTTATTTTTCAAAGCAACATTCTCTTTTAAAACAAAATCAACTTTTGAAGACAAATTTTCATTTTTCTTCAAAATAACATGGCAATCATTTTTATATTTTAAAAACTCATTTTCTTTAAGTAAAAGTTCTAATTGAGATCTCAATAAGTCCCTTTCATTATAGACCTCAACCTTCTCTTGCAAAACCTTGTCAAATTTAGAAGACAATTTTTCATTTTCTTTATTTAAAGCAAAGGTGTTCATTATACACAAATTATATTTTTCTATCAATTTTTCGCAAACAATTGATAGTTCTTCATTTAAAGCATGGGGATCAACATAATCATCACATGAAGAACTAGCATCAAAACTATCTAGTTGAGATTCCGATTGTACCTCAAGGGAGTCATTCCCTTGGACCGTATAGCATTGTTGTGGCTCAGATTCATCTCCACTAGATTCTTCGTTTTGTTGGATAGGCGTTTGAAGTTTGGAGGTGGTGGTTGTTGTCAACTTGTTCCACACTGCAAAAGCGGAATCAAGGTTAGAAACACTTATAAGATAATCTTTAGATAATGTGCTTCTAATGGCCTCTAGGGCTTATGCATTGGCCCCTATATGCTTGCTATCACTAAGGAATGATTCCTTGATAATGGCAAGATGAACCTTGTAACCTAGGGTTTGTAAATAAATGGACATCTTAGTCTTCCAAACAAGAATGTTGGAAGGGTCAAAACTAGGTGGGGTCATGAAGGCCATGGTAAACTATATGAGTGTGCAAACAAGCAAATGCAAACAATAGATTAGCCTAAAATGAGGATCTTTAATTCTAGGTTGTTAGACCCAAAATCAGAGCACTTGGCTCTGATACCAATTGAAAAACACCTAGAGGGAGGGTGAATAGGTGTAAGTTCTAATCTAGGAACTAAATGCGCTAAATGCGGAAGCTAATGCAAATTTTGCAACACACTTAATACAACACACAAGTGTAGCCGAATTCCCCGTGAAGGGCTCTGGACTAACTCCTCTTGATTCCCCTTGAATGGGTTGAGGTGCTATGTGAAGCTCTTGTGGTTAAGTATAAGTGAGGCACACACACAAGCAAATAGATATGATATGACAATATGAATTATGCTCAACACAAGCAAATATGATATGATGTTATGAATGATGCTTTGCACAATATAAAAAGAGAGAGAGTTATAGAGACAATGGATCAAACGCAAACACAAAGATATATTTCGAGGTTCGAGCCCCTAGCTCTACATCCCCGCCTACACCACCGTGTAGGATTTCCAATCCACTATAGGAGTACCGAACTCCTCTCTCAATGCCACCGAGGCAATACAACCACAATCCACCTCTGCCGAAGAGGGATAAGGCCCGTAGCCAATACAAACACAATCACCTCTACCAAAGAGGGATCCAAACCAATACCACTCCGATCAACCTCTACCAAAGAGGGATACACAAATAAGGAGGGTTTACAACTTTGGAGGCTTAACCTCAAACACTTCTCTTTTTCTCTTTTCCACAAAACAAAGATCCTAAATAGATTAGGATAGAAAATAGCTCAAGTGTGGAATCAAGGTGTTTTTGGAAACAAGCAACAAAGAAAAACTACTTGGGAAATGTCTTGTAAATGATAGAAAATGAAAACCAATACAATATCCCAAAAACCTAGTTCTCTTTGATTTTTCAAAAACCCAAAACAATAAAGATGAAATCTTTTTAGCACAAAAACTCTTCTGGAAACTTGTTTAAACACAAGAGAAACACTGAAATTTTTATTCTTGAAACTCTTGACAAAACAGCCCAAGTGTTGGGGTATTTATAGCCCCAAAACAAAACTAGCCGTTAGGCTGATGTGACAGCCTGACAGGCTTGGCGGTCGGCCGCCCGGTCGACCGCCAACGGTCAAAAATGTGACCGTTGGGCAAACCCGGTCGACCGCCCGGTCGACCCCAAAATACAGACAACAGAGCTCTCAGACCCCGTCGACCCTGATGGTCGACCGAGCTTATGTCTGCCAGACGTGCACAAGTCTGTGCACGTCGGTCGACCCCACGGGTCGACCGACCCTTGGTGCGGTCGACCGTCTGGGTCGACCGACCCTTGGTGCGGTCGACCGTCTGGGTCGACCGACATGGCCTGTCAGCACAAACCTTGGTCAGAAACATATGTAAAAACATTTTTAAAAAATCTTTTAACACTTCTAAAAATCACCAAAAATAGTTTTAACGTTTTATATTAAAACACAAACAATTGATAAAAATTTCAAGACATATATCAATCATATTAATTCATTTTTGAGTCTTGTAAATTTTATCAAAACCAACACTTGTATTTTTATCAAACTTGATTTTTCAATACATGAATAGGAAAGTCAAAATAAGTTTGTATAAGTCAAGTAAGCATGTATGTATAACTAGAATACATCTATTATACATATAAACTATTTAAACTTGTTTTGATCAATCTATTCATGAAAACACATATCGGTTAAACTAAAAACCGAAAAACCAATATCCAAACATAAAACTTGTGTGTGTTGTGCACTTGAGCATATCAACTATACTAAGCTTTACAAATGGATCTAAACACACTAAACTAAACTAGGATACCTAAGTCTTCTTGACGATCTTCCATCTTCAAGTAGACTCGATCCCAAACCGTGATCCACCGAGTGCAAATGAGTAATCTTGAAGCTCGGGCACCGGAATCACCATGTGAAGGCTTCCAAACTCTTCTTTTCGAAGCAATCACCAACTAATATCTTGCTAAATGATCTGAAACTAAAATCACAAGATTATTAGTAAACATAACTATATGAGTTAATCATCATCAAAACTAGGGTGGAAGGCCTTTGGGCCAACAGGTGACACCCAAACCAGACAGTTTTAGGGCACTAGGTGAGAAACACCCCTAAGGACTTAAACACTCGTGAATACTTATGCTTTATGAGGCACAAATACCCAGCTTAATCAGAGGATATATATATATATATATATATATATATATATATATATATATATATATATATATATATATATTCAAACTTATCTAATTATCTTTTGCATAAATACCAAGGCTTGCTTAGGCCAAAGCACCTAGCTATCAATAATTAGATTTGTTTATTTTTTTCATACATATATACTTTTTTTTATAAGGCATAAGAGTCTTTGTTTTTAAACCCTAAGTGTGTAAGTGTATTTAGTGTGAATATTTCATAAAGGTAAATTTCAAGACTAAATTACTTTCACAAATTTTCTTCCTAACCCTAAAAATCAAACAAGTCATCTTATTTTGACCAAGTGTAAGAAATCCTAATTATGATTTTCCTATTCCTTAAAATTGACTTAATTTCTTACAAAAATATATCAAAATATTGTTCTTACCTTTCAAAAAGTTTTTTTAATATATATACAAAAAAATTTTATTTTTTATTTTTTAACAATTTTTTTAGAAGAATATTAGTCATGTTAGATACCTCCCCCACACTTATCTCATGTATTGTCCCCAATGTATGAAAGAAATGTATGGATGCATGAAATAAAATGAAAAAGAGGAAAGTTACCGATACACTGAGTCAGCAAGACCTGTAGCCGTTTTTTTACCGGCACTGATTCCAAGAAAGGTTTAAGGCGTTGACCATTTACCTTAAAGTCATTTCCATTCTTGGTGTCACTGATGTCAACTGCACCATGTGAAAACACGATTTTTACAACGAATGGCCCAGTCCATCTTGATTTTAATTTTCCTGAAAAAAGATGAAGCCTAGAATTATAGAGTAAGACTTTTTATCCAGGGACAAACGTTTTTCTTATGATGTGTTTATCATGAAAAATCTTAACTCTATCTTTAATGATCCTAGCATTTTCATAGGCCTCATTTCTTAACTCCTCTAATTCAGAAATTTGTAGCTTCCGAAGGTCACCGGCCTTAGTCAAGTCGAAATTTAACTGCTTGATTGCCCATAAGGCCCGGTACTCTAACTCAACGGGCAGGTGACAAGCGTTACCATAGACTAACCTATAAGGAGACATTCCTAGAATCATCTTGAAAGCGGTCTTGTAGGTCCATAGGGCATCCACAAGTTTGATGGATCAATCTTTTCAGTTTTGGTTCACAGTTTTCTCTAAGATAAGCTTGACTTGTCTATTGGAAACCTCAATCTGCCCACTGGTTTGAGGATGATAAGGTGTGGACAACTTGTGAGTTATGGCATACTTTCATATAAGAGCTTCAAAGGATCTATTGCAAAAGTGAGTGCCATTATCACTGATGATAGCACGAGGGGTTCCGAAGCGTGAAAAAATGTTCTCTTTCAAAAACTTTATGACAACTTTGTTATCATTCATTTTACAAGGAATGGCTTCTACCCACTTGTACACATAATCCACAGCAACCAATATGTATTGGTTTCCAAATGAATTAGGAAATGGACCCATAAAGTCGATGCCCCAAACATCAAAGAGTTCTATTTCTAGAATTGGGTTGAGGGTCATTATATTTCGTTTTGAGATCCTTCCTATCATTTGGTATCTAGGGCACGTCTTGCAAAATTTATAAGCATCCTTGAACAAAGTGGGCCAATAGAACCCGCTTTGTAGCACTTTTTCAGCAGTCTTGCGGGGACCAAAGTGTCCACCGCATGCAAGTTCGTGACAAAAGAATAGAACACTCTTAACCTCCTCATTGGGAATGCATCTCCTAATAATTTGGTCAGAACAGTGCTTAAAAAGATACGTTCCTCCCAAAAGAAATACCGGACTTGGGATAAGAACCGGTATATATCGTTTTTAAACCAATGAGACGGAGTTTAGTTTGTGACTAAGTAATTCACATATCAGCAAACCAAGGTTCCTTAGAGATAGCTAAGAGATTTTCATCAGGAAAATCCTCATTTATGGGTAATTCGTTGCATGGAGAATTAAGGATCGTGAGAGATGGTTAGCAACGACATTTTCTACGCCTTTCTTGTCTCGAATCTCGAGATCGAATTCATGAAGGAGAATCCAACGAACGAGTCGAGCCTTGGCATCCTTCTTCATGATGAGGTACCTAAGCGCATAATGATAGGTGAAAATGGTGATTTTGGACCCTAGTAGGTAGAGACAAAATTTCTCTAAGGCAAACACTACTGCCAAGAATTCCTTCTCAGTCGTAATGTAGTTCAATTGAGCATCGTTGAGAGTCCTACTAGAGTAGTAAATCACATGCTGCTTGATATCAATGCGTTGTCCTAGGACAGCGCCTATGGCAAAATTGAAAGTATCGCACATGATTTCGAATGGCTTAGACCAATCCGATGCAGATATGATTGATGCAGAAATAAGCTCTGTCTTAAGCTTCTCCCAAGAATTAAGACATTCAGCATCGAAAGTGAAGGACACGTCCTTAGCTAACAGATTAGTCAAGGCCCTAGCAATTTTGCTAAAATCCTTGATAAATCTTCAGTAAAAACCAGTATGTCCTAAGAAAGATCTAATATCCTCCACGCATTTGGGCATGGGAAGCTTTGCAATAACCTCAATTTTGGCTTTATCCACTTCGATTCCTTTCTTGGAGATTTCATGACCCAAGACAATTCCATGTTTTACCATGAAGTGGCATTTCTCTCAATTCAGTGTCAGATTTTTCTCAACACAATGTTAGAGGACAAGTTCTAAATGGTGGAGACATTGGGTGAATGAATCTCTGTAGATGGAGAAATCATCCATAAAGATCTCTAAGAATCGTTCTACCATATCAGAGAAAAGGCTCAACATGCAATGTTGAAACGTTGCTGGGGCATTGCATAAGCCAATAGGCATTCGACGATAAGCAAATGTCCCAAATGGACATGTGAACGTAGTCTTTTCTTGGTCCTCAGGAGCAATAGGGATCTGGTTATACTCCGAGTAACTATCCAAGAAACAGTAATACTCATGACCCGCCAAACGTTCAAGCATTTGATCAATGAAGAGAAGTGAAAATGGTCCTTACGAGTTGCAGCATTAAGCTTCCTATAGTCAATGCAAACTCGGATCTTGAAGTCGAGTTTGGACCAACTCTTTGTTCTCGTTTTTCACTACGGTGAAACCGGATTTCTTTGGAACTGTGTGGACAGGACTGACCCATTGGCTATCAGAAATGGGATAAATTATCCCATTGTCTAAGAGTTTTACAATTTCAGTATGAACAACCTCTTGCATTATAGGGTTTAACCTACGCTATGGGTCTCTTTTAGGTGTGGCATCTTCATTGAGATTAATGCGATGTTGAACGATGGTCGGACTTAATCCCTTATATCAGTCATAGTCCAACCAATGACTTCCCTATATTTTTTTTAGAATTGCTTTAAGATCTTCTTCTTCCCTGTCATTTAAATGGGAGGCAATGATGACAGGAAAGGTCTCTTGTTCGCCCAGATAGACGTACTTGAGATGCGCAGGTAAGGCCTTCAATTTTAAGGAAGAGGAAGGCTCACTAAAAGGACTAGTCAAATTTGTTGGCTCCATTATTGGTGAAATAGGGTTCGAGGCCCAATTCACATCAGAATCTACAACCTGATCAAGATTAAAGTCGTCAGACTCTAACCCGAAGTCGCACTCAGTTTCTAGTTCTAATTCTTCCCTATGTTCACTTGTTAAGTTCTCAATTAGGTTGACTTCAAATGTTTGATCCTCAACATCGCGGAGTTGTTTTCCTAGATTGAAGACATTGACTTATTTAGTCTTGTTCCCAAAGGTTAACCTCATGGACCCATTCCTACAATTGATGATGACATTGGCAGTACCAAGGAATGGTCGCCCTAGGATAACAGGAGTTTGAGCCCTATGATTAGAGTTGGACGCAGGTTGTGTCTCCAGAACTATGAAATTGACAGGATAAATAAACTCCCCTACCCGGATCAGGACATTATTAATCTCCCCTTTTGGAACTTTTACTGAACAGTCAGCCAGTTGGATAGTGACTCGAGTTGGACTAAGATCGCCTAACCCGAGTTGTTGATAAACTGAGAATGGAAGCAAGTTGATACTTGCCCCCAAGTCAAGAAGTGCACGACTAATCTCGGCTTGTCCTATTGTGCAGGCAATGGTGGGACTACCTGGATCTTTGTACTTAACTGGGATCGGACCCGATAGTAGCTCACTAATGTTAGTGGCTAAGAAGACCTTTTTTGATACATTAGTCTTTCTCTTCTTGGTGCACATGTCCTTAAGAAACTTAGCATAGGAAGAGACTTGTTGGATGGCATCAAGAAGTGGCACATTTATTTTCACTTGATTAAATATCTCAATTATCTTGTCCATGTGTGGATTTGCTTGTTATTTTTCAGCCTATTAGGAAATGGTACTATAGCCTGGTGCACCTGACTGGTTGACTTATCTTTTTCAGATTCATCAGATTTGGAAGGATTTAGATTAGATGAGGTGGATGCTTGATTGTGGTTGTACTGGATGAGATTGGTTGGCGTTGACACTTAATTATTAACTTTCTTTCCTGACCTTAATGTATGAACAACATTACATTAATTTAATGATTGATCCTCAGTCAAATGAGCTTGTTGAGAATTCCTGGGATTGGTTATTGGCTAACTAGGCAAGGTACCCTTTTGTCTCTCATTCTGTGGAGTGGTAATTGGCTCATTTGAACCTCTAACCTATGTATAGTTTGCATGAGAGAATCTTGATTTTTCATGTATCTTTTCATGTTTCTTTCAAAGTCAGTCATTCTCCTTTCTAGTTGAGGATTCTGGAAGGAAGATTGTGGAGCTTGGTTGGGAAAGTTTTGTTGATAATTTGAAAAGCTAAGTGGATGGTTGGGAGAATTATTGTGGAAATTAGAAAAGTTGGGTTGATGATTGGAAGAATTATTGGCATGATGGAAGTAGTTAGCATGATTTGACCGTGAGTGGTCATTGTTATTTTGGCTCCATGAGAAATTAGGGTGATTTCTCCAGCCAGGATTGTACGTTGGTGCGTAAGGATTATTGTTCGGCTTGAAAAGGCCGCATTCATCGGTTCATGGTATTGTTGCTGAGACTGAAACATAGGGCACTCCTCGAATACATGATTCATGGCTTGACAGTAAGTGCAGCCCATAGTTGAAAATTGGTTTGGGCTGACTTGATTGACTGGACTTGGTTCCTTAGTTTCTAGAGCTTCAGTCTTCTTGCTAGGTTCGCTAACTTAGCCTCATTAGCTATGGATGATTCGATAGAATGGAAACCTCCTTTTGAAGAGATGGAGTTTGGATTCCTAGAGGTTTTACTAGTAGGTTCCCATTGGATGGTCTTTTCAGCTAGGTTTTCATATAAATTCCATCCTTCATTTTCATCCTTCTGCAAGAATCCCCCTTGGCACATACTTTCTAAGAGTGCTTTGGTAGAATAGTCTAAACCGTCATAAAGAATTTGGCATTGTCGCCATTTCTCTATTCCATGATAAGGACATTGGACAAGGAGGTCTTTAAAGCGTTCAAAGTACCTCCAGAACGGTTCACTCGGTTCTTACTTGAATTGCATGTGGTCTTCCTAATGAGAGCGGTCTTATGAATTGAATAGAATTTCTTCAAGAAGACCTTGATGAAACCATCCCAAGATGTGATGGAGCCGGCCGCTAAGCTGTAAAGCCATTTCTTTGCTAAGTCCTTAAGAGCGAAAGGGACAAATCTCAACCTAATAGTATCATCTAAAAGGTGTGGGATTTTCATCATTAGACATACTTCCTCAAATTCTCTTATGAAGAAGTAAGCATCTTCAGACTCTAAGCCGTGAAACTTGGGGAGTGTGTTGATGAATTGAGGCTTGAGCTCAAAATTGTATTCACCAACTGATGAAAGTAGAATGCAAGATGGAAGTGAGGTTCTAATAGGTAAGAACCTATCCTGCAATGATGTTGATTGAGTCATTACCGGATCTGGTCTTGGTTCAAACTTGGGTGGTGATGTGTTTCTAATCAACCTAGATGGATTAGGGTCTCTGATTGGTAGTGAAAAGTGCATTTTTATCATTACATTTACCATCACATTTTCATATTTATATCTATAATTCTGCACATTTACTAATATTTTATGATTTATTGTGTGCAGGCCTTGAGAAATAAAAATAAAGGAATAAAGCCTCAAAGAAGCCCAAAAGCCCATGTTTAAAGCCCAATGCAAAAGTTGCAAATTATAAAATGTCAAAAGTGCAAATACACAAGGGCAAAAGTTGCAAATACAAAGAAGAGGGAAGGATAGACTTCTATTCAACCCTAACACTTGCAAGATGAGGATAAAAGTCAAAGAAGGAGAATTTAAGATAACAAATTCGTGGATAAAAGATTTGGGATCTAGTAACTTGCTTCCCAAGTTATATCCAAATACAAAGATAAAGATCCAGGATCAAACATCCAGAAGCAAACGCCCAGATGGACGGACCAGGAGAAGCCACGCGCCAAAGCGCGTGGCCAACCGACACACTTAGGCCGCGGAAACGCGACCCAAGCCGCGTTTCCGCGGCAGATTGGATAAGTCTGGGGAACCGCTTTCGTTGAGGAGTTGTTATGGGACTCTACTTCCTTCTGCACCTATAAATACCCCTGCAGTGCAACCGAGAACAGCGTACAGAAAATAGAGAGCAAATTTTAGGGTTTCTTAGGCTAACTTGTAGTTTAGGTTAGGTTTTTATTTTTCTTTTGTAATTTTTGTAATTGAGAGGAGAGGATGTTTTCATGGACGAAGGAGATCTACTTGTACTGAGGGTGACAATCGGTGTAAGTTTTGCTCTTCTTCCATTGTTAAATAAATCGATTCGAGGTTCGTTTTTATTCTTTTATTGTTTTCTTCTTTTGTTCTTGTTTTCTTCTATTTGTTTCTCTCTAATGTTGTGTGGACCATGAGATCTGATTGCTTCTAGACTGCCTAGCCGAAGAAGAGCCCTTGATGGCCTATGGAGATCAACAAGCTTTCTCTTGCCATTATTTTCTTTTCGTAGTGTAGATCGTGAAGGTGGACGATCCTATACGCCATACTTGTACGCCTTCTAAGAAAAGGTAAGTCGTCGCAACGGTTCAACGGTAAGCAGACTGAAGAGGTAGGTATGTATAGTTTTTAGTTTTCTTTCTTTTATTTCTTTAGTTTAGATCACCATCTCAATCTTTCCAAATTCTTTTCCTCATTTTCATTGTAAATATCACTTCTCTCTCTCCATCTTCTTTCTTTCTAACTTAACTTTAAATTAATAAAAACATTAGAGATAACTTATTGACAAAGCTTCCATCGCTATTCCCTCCCTGAGGATCACGACCCGCATAGCCACTGCTACCGCGGATTCGAATTGAGAACCTTGCACAACTTGTTCTCAATCTGATATTTTATATTTGTGTGCAGGAAAAAACTCAATCAAAATTTTGGCGCCGTTGCCGGGGAGGGACGGTAAGTTATTCTCTAATAATAAAAAAATTATTAACTAATTCGTTTATTCTTTTCTGTTTGCTGGTTTGGAGAACAGAAAAACAACAGCAGAAGTGGACATATAGCAACTCTGTGCCTCTGCCCTAGAAGGCAGAGCAGCAGAGCCTACTCATCTGCCGCGCAAACGCGGCAATAGCCGCAGATACGCGGCAACAGTAGTGAACTACTGACGTATCTTTCTGCAGGTTGCTAAAAAGTGCAAGATTTATTTTCTGCTCTGTTAAAATTTGTTTTGGGATAAACCTGTATACTGCTAATTAATTCAACAGTAAAATATTTGTTGTAAAAGATAAAAATTGATTAGACGTTTGCATCCTAGGCACGTGTCTGTTCAATTCCTTTATTTTACTGTTGAAGAGTGCTGGAGCAAGGTACGTTCGCATTTCATGTAGAATAGGACTCATCTCTTGGTTGATTTTCATGCTTTGAGTGAATCTTATTTACATATTTTGTACAATTGCACAAATTTATTCTAAGGGCATAACCCATTAACAAGATAAGGTGGGGATTTCATCACCCTTCCTTGGCCCAAAAATCAGATTCCAAGCACTCACTAACCCAAGCCTAATTAAAATTAAGTAGACGTTGGCCCTAGGGACATCTCGGACTCAATTAGGAGATTATCCTAAGGGGGAACAGTGTTGGAAGTTGACTCCTGCCAAATCAGTGTCTAGGAAGGGGATTGAGGGTCGAAAGCCCGAAGATTGGTGGTTATTTAATTAAGGAACGTCTTTGACGGAAAACCTCCCACCACTCTTGCCCTGACCTGGCTGATTAACTTGTGGTCAAAGTCTGCACCCTACCTCCCGTGGACAGTCTAACCAGTTAGGAGTCGTCTAGGTCATAGGTCTACCCTAACTTAGGTTAGAATTTTTTTTGTTTGTTTATTTGTTTGTTTTCTTTTTCTTTGTTGTGTTGGTGTGATATGGCATATAATAATAATTTTTCCAATTTTAATCCATATTACACACCTAACTATTTTTCGGATATTACCAAGCCGGCATATCACAACTTTGACCAACCTAGTGTGCCAGAATGGTCTTATCCGAATGAATATAACCCATACCCCCCATCTTATGACCATAATTTTCATACTTTCAACTCTTCACAGAGTTCATGGGGTTTCGATTCCCCCGAGTCCAATTTTCAACCGACTTGTTCTCCGTCTCCACCTTGTCCACAATATTCCCAAGATTCATACTCAGATCCACCAAGTCAGAATAGACTACCATCTATCCAGGAAATGATGAGTATGCATGAGTCCAAGAAACAATTACCATCAATCGCAGACATGATTATGCGTGAGTCCACTGACTCACAACTTCATCACGATTACACTTCATCCTTTCAAGTTCAATCACAACATGATGCACCTATCAACTATGAAAGGATGCTTGCAGCCATGACTCAGGCTAGATTAGCCCGTGATCATGATATAGATATGATGGTTCAATCTTTACGTTCTCACCGTTCGGCCATTTCTGATATCGCTAACCACTCTCTTAGAGCCGACGAACCAAGTTGCTTTGGACAACAAGATTCTAATTCAGTACCATCATTTGAACTTGCCGAAACTCCAATTTTTGATAGTTTGGCAAGTTACTCCATTCCTGAAATAGAACTTGAGCATGAATATGATCATGATCCCCAACTTGATGATTCAATTTTACTTCCTGATTCAATAATGACTTCGGTGTCTCCACCCGATTTTACTTTTCCCGAGTCAACATTGGATCCTGTACCAATTCATCATGAAATTGAATCACCCATTTTTGATGATCATATTGAACTTGACCAATTTTGTAATTTTGAAAGTCCCATGGATAAATTGGCAAGTTCTCATTTTTACGATATTGAGCTCAATGAGATATGTGACCTAGATTCTCAAATCTGTGAGCAAGTTCAAATTCCCGAATCATTATTGACTCCTGTTTTGTTACCCGACTTAGGTAATCTTTTAGAGTCAGTTTTGATTCCCACACCTATTATTCCTGAACTTGAATCACCAACATTGAGTCACATTCCATTGGTGGAAGATTATTGTGGACTTGAGCTTCAACTTATTGATTTGGACCCACTTCCTGAACCTAGCCCGACTCCTGAACCATTACTTGATTTAAGTTTCTTTCCTGAGTCGGTATTCGTTCCCGTACTTACGATGTCCAAGTCAATCATTCCATCTTTTCACACTCCATTTTGGGACAAGACGGTTGATACAATTGACTCTGAAATTAATTATGAAATTTGAAAATTTGATGGGGTGGCATTATTAAAAGATAATAATACATACATTTTAGTGGGTTATATAAGAAAAATTTCTGGTGGGTTCCCCCAAATTCCACAAAAAGTTGATTGGGCCGCATTTCATGGACCAATTAGACCACCATCAGAACCACCACCTTGAGGTAACTTCTGCCTTCCCTTGTTCTTTTTCATGCATATACGCATTCATTCATACATTGAGGACAATGCATGAGATAAGTGTGGGGGTAGGCTTTACTAACATACTAACATAGGTAGAAACTAACAAAAATTTGCTAACTAAAAAAAAATTAAAAAAAAATTAAAAAGGACAATATTTTGACTTATCTTTTGAAATAAATCTAAGTTAGTCTTAAGAATTAGGAAAATCATGATTAGGATTTCTAAAAACTTGGTCAAAATAAATAAATTGTTGAATTTTTAGGTATAGGAGGAGAAATTGAATAAGTAGTTAGTCTTAATTTTTACCTTAATGAAATATGCATACCTAATGCATATCTAGGATTCTAAGACAAAGACCTTTGTGACTCATACAAAAAAAAATCAACAATTAAAGCTGGATACATGTGCCTCAAGAAGCATAAGTATTCACGCCTAAAGGTGAGTTCTAAATAAAATAAAGTCCTTAGTTTTGTGGCCTAGTTCACTCGAATTTAAGTCTGCGGGGTGTTTTCTCACCTGGTGCCCTAAAGCCGACCGGTTGGGAGCCACCGACTTTAAGTTCGCTACATGGGTGAATTAGAAAGCCTAAGAAAATTAAGAAATATAATATATGTATTAACACATCTAATAGTCAATTAGTTAGGTATGAGGGCCTCAAGAAGCCTTGATACTTACACGAAAGAAAATTAGATGAGTTATACATGTTAAAAAAAAAAGAGAAAAAAAATATATATTATATTAACACATCTAATAGTCAATTAGTTAGGTATGAGGGCTTCAAGAAGCCTTGATACTTACACGAAAAAAAATTAGATGAGTTATAAAAAAATAATAATAATAAAGAGGCATGAGAGTCCAAATTAAGGAATTCCTAGTAAAAATTCATAAGGATGCATATAATTTTTGGTAACGAAAAGGACTATACAAAATTCAATTTTGACCCTTACTTAAAATGGATAACAATTTACTTTATAAAGACTAAGTTTAAGAATGAATAAAAATGAGGATCCTAAAAACTTATAGATTACTTAGTCTCTTCAAACGTATTTCAAATATTTTCCTTTTTTATGGATTTTGTGGGTGTAATCCGCTGAAAACCCTCACGAGACAACACTCGTCCTCTAGGGTAACCTAGGGGTTTAACGGCTTGTTGCACATGCTAAGTGCAACCGTGATTCCTACGAAAGTGAGTTAGGTTATATTAATTATTCTTTTTCTCTTTGATTTTTACTCGAGGACGAGCAAAAAGATAAGTGTGGGGGTGTGATTGGTAGTAAAAAGTGCATTTTTATCATTATATTTACCATCACATTTTCATATTTATATCTATAATTATGCACATTTACTAATATTTTATGATTTATTGTGTGCAGGCCTTGAGAAATAAAAATAAAGGAATAAAGCCTCAAAAGAAGCCCAAAAGCCCATGTTTAAAGCCCAATGCAAAAGTTGCAAATTATAAAATGTCAAAAGTGCAAATACACAAGGGCAAAAGTTGCAAATACAAAGAAGAGGGAAGGATAGACTTCTATTCAACCCTAAACACTTGCAGGATGAGGATAAAAGCCAAAGAAGGAGAATTTAAGATAACAAATTCGTGGATAAAAGATTTGGGATCCAGTAACTTACTTCCCAAGTTATATCCAAATCCAAAGACAAAGAGCCAGGATCAAACATCCAGAAGCAAACGCCCAGATGGACGGACCAGGAGAAGCCACGCGCCAAAGCGCGTGGCCAACCGACACACTTAGGCCGCGGAAACGCGGCCCAAGCCGCGTTTCCGTGGTAGATTGGATAAGTCTGGGGAACCGCTTTCGTTGAGGAGTTATTATGGGACTCTACTTCCTTCTGCACCTATAAATACCCTTGCAGTGCAACCGAGAACAGCGTACAGAAAATAAAGAGCAAATTTTAGGGTTTCTTAGGCTAACTTGTAGTTTAGGTTAGGTTTTTATTTTTCTTTTGTAATTTTTGTAACTGAGAGGAGAGGATGTTTTCATGGACGAAGGAGATCTACTTGTACTGAGGGTGACAATCGGTGTAAGTTTTGCTCTTCTTCCATTATTAAATAAATCGATTCGAGGTTCGTTTTTATTCTTTTATTGTTTTCTTCTTTTGTTCTTGTTTTCTTCTATTTGTTTCTCTCTAATGTTGTGTGGACCATGAGATCTGATTGCTTCGAGACTGCCTAGCCGAAGAAGAGCCCTTGATGGCCTATGGAGATGAACAAGCTTTCTCTTGCCATTATTTTCTTTTCGTAGTGTAGATCGTGAAGGTGGACGATCCTATACGCCATACTTGTACGCCTTCCAAGAAAAGGTAAGTCGTCACAACGGTTCAACGGTAAGCAGACTGAAGAGGTAAGTATGTATAGTTTTTAGTTTTCTTTCTTTTAGTTCTTTAGTTTAGATCACCATCTCAATCTTTCCAAATTCTTTTCCTCACTTTCATTGTAAATATCACTTCTCTTTCTCCATCTTCTTTCTTTCTAACTTAACTTTAAATTAATAAAAACATTAGAGATAACTTATTGACAAAGCTTCCATCGCTAGTCCCTCCCTGAGGATCACGACCCTCATAACCACTGCTACCGCGGATTCGAATTGAGAACCTTGCACAACTTGTTCTCAATCTGATATTCTATATTTTGTGTGCAGGAAAAAACTCAATCAGTCTCTTGACCACACTTGCATACACAAACACAATCACAATCACAAACAAGTTTACCAACAGTCAACAAGAATAATCAACTAAGCCTAGACTAAGGTAACCTCGACCTAGACAACTCCTAACTGGTTGATTGTCCACAGGAGGTATAATGTAGACTTTGACCACAAGCTAATCAGCCAGGTCAGGGCAAGATTGGTGGGAGGTTATCAATCAAAAATATTCCTTAATTAAGTAACCACCAACCTACGGGCTTTCGGCCCTTAATCTCCTTCCTAGACACTGATTTGGCAGGAGTCAAATTCCAACACCTTCCCCCTTTGGATAATCTCCTCGTGAGTTCGAGATGTCCCTAAGGCCAATGTCTATCAGATTTTACTTAGGCTTAGGTTGTGCGTGCTTGGAGATGATTTGTGGGCTAAAGAAGGGTAACGACTTTCCCACCTTATCTTGATTTGGGTTTTGCCCTTAGAGTTAATTGTGCGAAGTGTGCAAGATATAGAAAAGTAGCATTCAAAAGCAAATATCACCCAAGAATGTTTCCTAAACTATAAGCTAAGCATACGTACCTTGTCTCCAGCTCTCTTCAACAGTAATTGTAAAGTAAACGTAATTAGACAAATGCCTAAAATGCAAGTCTAAACGTTTTTTAAGCAATTAACAATCATTCAAATTACTGTTGGATTAAAACAGGGATGGTGGATAGCAGATATAGCAAGAATATAACGTACAAAAACTTAATTTTTTTGCGAGCAATATGTCCTGCAAAAAAAAAAAAGTTTTAGTAGTCCCACAAAAATTGCAACTTTTGCAATAGCAATTTCTTGAAATTCTCCTACTTTCGAGAGTAGGGGCACAGAATACCAAGTCTTCTCTTGCAAAGCTTGAATGCTAGATCTGAATCTTGAAGTCCCTGAAATAACACACCAAACTTGTTAAAAATTAAATACACCGTTCTCTCCCCGGAAACGGCGCGAAAAATTTGATTGAAAAATCAAAGAGTTAAGAAATTACCGTGTAGCTTATAGCTAACGGGTCGTGTCCACGAGGAGGAATGCAATGAAAGCTTTTTGATATTTTGTTTAGTAACAAAGAATTGTGCTTGTTTTTTAATTGAAAAGAGAATGAAAAGAAAGGAGATGATTAAAAGAGAAATTGCAACTTTGGAGAAGGCTCTGGAAAAGGTGAATTTTGTATAAAGTTTAAAAAGTGATTTGTTATATTTTAATGAAGAAGAAAATTTAGGCTCACTATCACTACTCAATGATATATTCTTCTCTTGAAAATCTTAATGCCTCAACTTGATCATAGGCAAAACTTAAGATTGATTCTAGAAAGTTTTAAGCAAAACACATAAGATGGTTGGAAAGGTTAATTCAATTCTTTAAGAAATCGTCTTGAGTTGAATGTTAAATCATCAAGAAGTTCAAGTATGAGATAAAAACAAGTTCAAGAGACGTTTTGAAAAGAGGTAGATGTTAAAAATCTGAACCCATCCTCATGTGACTTCAAGAACACTTTCAAGAAGAAAGACTTAAGTTTGGCATGCAAATGATTCATTGGGTCATTTCATCAAAACCATTCGAAAAGAAGAGGGAACAGAGAGAGGAGTAATAGTGAGCCTAAAAAATCGATTTAGCTACTCATGGAAGACAAAGAATAATGCAAGTAATTAAAGGAAGACATACCGTAAAACAGAGTGGAAGGAAAGGTAGCTTGATTCTTGTATTGATGTCACTTCAATCTTCAGAATACAATCACTCAATTCCTCTCTCTCACTGGTGTTTGTACTGAACTACAAATTGTAAAACAAAATACAACTTTTACACTATCTAACAAAAAGCCTAAATCCTCAAAGAATAAACAAAAATTCTAATCCTAGTCTTTGTCGTTTTCTTCTCTGTTAAACATAGTATTTATAGGGAAAAACCAGAGGAGCGAGGCTATGAGAAGATTGGAGGAGCAAACGCTCCCCCAACAGACTTCAACAAGCTACGAAAACGCGGCCCTAGCCACGTTTCCGCGGCCCTGGTGTGGCCAGATGGCCACACCCAAGTGGTGAAACTCGGCCACACCCAAGTGGTGAAACTCCCCTCTTTGGTGATTCGCCCATATCTTCTACTGGTTTTCTCGTTTCTACTCCAGGATTTGACGAAACAACATTTGATTGTTGACTTCAACCGCTTGATTTGGGAGGATTCTTTTCAACCGATTTTCAACCTCTCTGATATGCCAAGATTTGCCCTGATTCCTTGATTTCGAATTTATTCTGAATTAAATCAGAATTAGATGGGCTTTTGGGCTTGTTTCTCCTTCCTTTCTTTTAGCAATTGGGCCTACATTTAACAAAGAAGAAGAAGACTTATTAATAGGATTTATTAGCTAAAATGTATGGTAAGGTGACAATGCATATCTAGTATATGTGACTGATCAAGTATCACTTGCGGATCTTACTAATATCCTCAGCAGATCAAACTCAACTTGCCATTATCTTCAATAGAATGACAGGTCCACTCAAAGTGTTGTTATGTTCAAACACCTCTAAAAGTAAATGAATTCTTATCAAGTTAATATCATGCCTCTAACAAGTTGCTTTTACAAATTCCTAGGCGGAAAAGTTGTCATGATCACTTCGGACAAAATCTCCTTTTAATTCCCCAGCAAGAAATTTAATTGTTACATTAATGATTACCTCTAACAACTTTTTACAGAATAATCATCTCCCTATCGAATCCCTGAAGAGTTCTTTATGTTACGTTAATAATTACCTCTGACATCTTAGAGAACGCTAAACTCTCTATAATTCATTTTCTAACTCCCCAGCGAATTCTAATAGATTCCCCTCGAAGTCTATTCCTACCCTTTTAGTCCCCCAGTGGACTTTTCGGTTGTCACGTTAACAATATATCTCTGACAACTTCTTTCAAATAATTCCCCAAGAAAACGATAATTTTTCCACTGAATTTATAATCAAATCTCATTCCCCAGTGGAATAACTCTTTCTTGTTGTCGTGTCCAGTTAACTACCTCTGAACAGCAGAACTCTGAGTTTGGTGGCTTCTCAATCGGTTATGTCCATATTACCTCTGAACCGACAAATAGCCAAGTCTCATCTTTCAGTCCGATAGGGACTACTCTTTTGCCGTCATGTTCAGTTTATCACCTCTGAATAGCAGAATTTTGAGCTTGGTGGCTTCTCAATCAGTTATATCAAGTTTATCACCTCCGAACCGATAGATAGCCAAGCCTCATCTCCCAGTACGGTAGGGACTTCTCCGTTTACCGTCATGTCTAGTTTATCACCTCTAAACGATAAGGCTCTGAGCTTGATGGCTTCACAATCAGTTATGTCCAGTCAATCACCTCTGAACTGACAGATAGCCAAGTCTCATCCTCTAGCCCAGTGTGGACCTCTCCTTTCTCATCATGTCCAATCCGTCACCTCTGAATGATAAATTTTTGAGTGGCAATTCCTAACTAGTTATGTCCAGTTCGTCACCTCTGAACTGACGGATTCCAGATCTCACTCTTGCAATCCCCAGTGAACTAACTGTCAAGTTAACACTAAGACTTCTGAACAGCGGGTTGTGAGCCTGTTATCTCTTAGTTGTCATGTCTAAATTATCAGATCCAATTCACCCTTACATTCCCCAGTAGGCTAGTTGCTAAGTTAATACGACTATCTCTGGCAGCGGATTCAGAATTTAGTGCGTCTTAGTCTATCATGTCCAGTTCGTCATCTCTGAATAAACGGGTCCCTAAAATTGAGTTCAACATTTTGTTTCCTGTTATGTCCAGTTTGTCATCTTTGAGCAGTAAACACTCCAAGTTTGGTAATTTCTAATCGGTTATGTCCTGTTTGTCACCTCTAAACCGACGAATATCCAATCTCACCTTTCTTTGTCGTTATGTCTAGTTCAACACCTCTAAACGACAAGGCTTCGTGTCTAATGATTCCTAATCAGTTATGTCTAGCTCATCACCTCTGAACTGACCTAGCTTTTCAATCCGGTAGGGACTCTTCTCACTGTTATGTCTAGTTTATCACCTCTGAACAGTGAACCCTCTTTCTAGCGATTCCTAACCTGTTATATTTATATTACCTCTGAACAGATGGATTCTTAAATCTGCTTTCTTTTGTCTCCAGTGAATTCTCATACTCAGACTGATTTTATCATGTTCCTAACCTCTGAATAATTTTCAGTCACAATTCTAATTCCTTTGGGGAATTCTACTTGGTAAATGCTCTCCCTTTTAAACACCCAAGGCAATTCAAAGTATTTCGAAATCCGAACCAATCCAATACGGATTTACAAAAACTTTGAAGGGGATTTTATTGACACTCCAAAAAGACAAACTCTCAGAAATGCTTCAACCTATCTGAACGATGTTTCACTTTTTGACATTTACAAAAGACATGTCGCAGAAAAGCTGACGACTAGTTTCTGCCCATCTCCGAGGGACAAAGTAGCAACTTGGATCCTACTGATCTAGTGAAGCAGATAGTAAGCCAAGTGTTACCTTTGAAGAGGCCTAGGTAGGCCTATGATACTAAGTTAGCTCAACACTTAAACTCGCATGGGCCCAAGGGGCTAACCTCGCCTGAGAGGCTGTCTGTCTACCTTCGCCTTGAAGCTCTTGATAGCTCCGCAGAGAGCTAATTGTTAGCTTCGTCTGAAGTTCTACACAACCGCGCAGAAAGCTAATTCCTAACTTCGCCTGAAGCTTAGCTCAGCTCTGCTGAGAGCTTGCTTTTAGCTTTGCCTGAAGTTTTATATAGCTCTGTTGAGAGCTAACTTCTACATTCGCCAAAAACTTGTCATAACTCCACTGAAGAGCTAAAATGGTTAGTTTTGCCTCAACTGGCTAGCCTCGCCTGAGAAGGCTAGCCTCGCCTCCACTGATTACCCTCTCCTGAGGAGGCTAGCCTCTCCTAAGGAGGCTCGCCTCGACTGGCTAACCTCGCGTCCGTTTGCTAGCCTTGCCTGAGGAGGCTAGCCTCGCCTACACTGGATTTAAAGTAACCACCCCACTAAGTCAGTGAGGGGATTTAATGCGTAGTTACACCCATGATCCCTCATTAAGAGAAGACAATCAAGGGGATCATAACTCCCTATTGAGCCTATAAATAGCCCACAAGTAGGCTTGGCTCAGGGTCTTGAAGAATTTAAGTCCCACGAGGGCTTTTTGAAGAGCATAAAGCTTCTTTGGTGGCTTCAAAACTTAAGCTAACAAGAGATTTACTCTCTTGCTTTCAAGAATTGAATCACTTCTCTAATCCTGTAGAATAAATTCAGGGTGCTAATATCCTAAGATCTTCCTCTCTTAAAAATCTCCGGAACCAAATGAGAGGGAATTCCCAAACAGTAGCATTGATTAGTCGATTAGTCTACAATTCTGCATCTGCATATCGCATTCCATACCGAGTTATGAATAAAACATAATTTCTAAATCGCGTTTTGGTCTATTTTGCAGATAATCAAGAGTGCAAGGGCAAGATCAGAATAAGAGCCTAATTAAACCTGATTTCAGGTAATTTAATCACATTACTTGGAGATCAAGATAGAGAACTTCTAGAATATGCATTGGATTCAAAATTTTGGAACGAATCTAAGAAAATCGGATCTAATTTACCCAAAACCAGATATATCTAGAAGGTTCTCGCAGCTGGACCACCCAATAGGCCAAAACCAGGGACCAAACTCCTTGGTTTTGTTGCGAAACACGATTTTCTCAGCTGTTCCACGGCATATTGGTGGGCTCACGTGTCAGTTTTTGACGTATGACCTCGTCTCGCCTTCCAGAGTCTTCCTATGCCTATAAATACTGTAATTTTTGACCAGAGGTTGGGTTAGAGAGCTGTAGGCTAGGGTTTCTTCCCTTTTAGTATAGTGTAGTTTAATTCTTCTTCTCTTTTCTTTTGTATTTTAGATTCATATATTAGGGCAGAGTTAATTCAGAGAGAAAGAGAGAGAGATTGATATAATAGACAGTGACAATCTATGAAAGCTTCCTCCTTTCTTCAATGATTTTTTCTCTAATATCTAATATGACTGGCTAAGTTTCTTTTTATGGCAATTTAACAACTAACCACTAATCATTTATCATTTTATTTGATAATCCACATGAATCTAATAGCATTTACAAGGCCTTGCTCTTGCAAGAGCCATTGATGGTTCATGATGAAAGATTCTAACATCTAACTTGCTAATAAGCTAACTCTCTTATTTCATTCTTACTTCTAAAGGTTTTGATGATCTAATGTTTAAATTAGCTTCCTTTTGATGTAAGTTTGAATGTGAAAAACCATCTTATATGCCATGCTTTGTTCCGTCTCTTGAAGAATCCAAGAATTAGTGATGACCAAGGATCCATGTGAGGCAACTATCACTTATGAGGTTAGCATGATTTGTGGAGCACTTAGTAGTTAGTAGCCATGAACTTTCTTCTCTTTTTACTTTGTTTTCAAAAATAATTCCAAAACCATTTCATTCTGTTCTATTGATGTTTTCATCATCTTCTTTGTTCACTCTTGTTTTCATCTCTTTTCTTTTTTGTTTTTAAACCCACTTTCTAAATCATTTCACTTTTCACTTCATTTCTGTTTTCTTGTTTTTATTTTATCGATACTAAAACCACTTCTTTATTGTTTTCACTTTGCCGTTTTCATCGCCTTCTCTACCTATCACTTTTAGTTTTCTTTTCTTTTTCTTCTCTCTTTCTTTAACCAAGAAGAACTTATTAACATTCAACGTGAACGAACTGTTAATGCTTCTATCGCCTCCCGTCCCTGTGGATTCGACCCGTATAGCCTATATGCTATAACAGAAGTATTGACAAAGCCAAAGCACACAAAGGTTTTCATTCATTTACAAAATACACGTTTTCGGGCATGGTTTAACTACGATAAAAAAAAATGGCGCTATTGCCGAGGACGTGAATGGTAAACTCACATTTTTGTTAACATTTTTTTTCTTTGTTTTGGTGTGCAGATAAAGTTTTACAGGTATTGAATATTGTAGAACACACATTAGCACTGTAACTTCCTGCTCTTGAAAGCAGGAACCCTGCTTCCATAGAAAAGCTGCGCAAAAGCGACTTTAGCAGCGTTCCGCGGCAATTTTATGACAAATCTGTCTCTTGTTTTGCTGAGATGTGCATATTGTAATAGCTAGTGAACTTGTAGTCTTGTACTGTTAATTTCCTTCTTTGATTGCCTGAACACTGCAATAAATTAATAAACTAGAATACGATAATTAGATGTGTTTTAAAATGGTTTAGAGATTTGCATCTAGGCATGTGTCAAATATAATTCCAATATACTGTATTTTCTGTTGTTGTGATCTGTATTGAGGTATACATATGTCATTACATATAGCATAGGACAAAGACATGGGTGATTTACTCACTTTATATTATATTATTGTCTATATTGCACATTTGTATGGGACTTAAGGGCATAACTCGATACAAGATAAAGTGGGGAAGTCATTACCCTCCCTTAGCCCAAAAACTACCTCCCCACTCACAACCCAAGCTGTAACAAAAATTGATAAATGTTGGCCCCTAAGGACATATCAGACTCATTAAGAGATTGATCGAGAGTGGAACATGTGAGAACCATACTCTTACCAAATTGGTGTCTAAGGTTGGGGATTAAGAGGTTAAGCCTCGAAGATCCGGTGGTTTAAGGTAATTAAGGCTCGTTGCTGACGTACAGATAACTCCCACCGCATTTTGCCCCTACCTGACCGATTAGCTCGAAGTCAAGTTAATACAACAGCCTTCTCCAGATAATCGACCAGTTAGGAGTTGTCTAGGTCTAGGTCAACCCTAGTATAGCTTGATTTTGATTTTTTTCCTTCTTTTTGTTTATTCATTTGCTTTTCTTTTTATTTGTGTTTGTTGGTGAAATGGTTTTGAACAACAATTTTTTCAATCCTAATATGAATCCATATTTCACACCGACCTTATTTCACTAGGATAACTCCAACCTGGCTTTAAATAACATGAACTAATCAAATAGGCCGGATTGGATTTATCTGACTCAATATGACCCATATCGTCAATCTTAAGACCATAATTTTCAAAACAATTTTCACCCTTCATAGAGTCGATTGGGATTCACCTCCCCCGAGTTAACTTTTTCACAATTTTCATAATATTCATTCCTCGATTTTGCTTCCTGTACTCCTTTTCAGAACCACCAATTGAAGAAAAATCTGAATTAGAAAAGAGTATGAAAGTTGTACAAGCCATGCTTGAGTCCCAACTAAACATCTTGGACTCACAATCTTCATAAATTTTCTAAAACCAAGATTCATACACTCCTTTTCTAGAACAATCATTGAAGAAAAATCTTAGTTAGAAAAGAGTATAAAAATCTTAATGAGACCGCACAATAATTTCAAAAATCTTCTACCCAGTCTATCGATAAGTTAGAAGCAAAATTGAGTCAATTGGTCAACATTCATAAGAATGAGAAAACTCACTCTTATCAACCTTTGACCAATTCAGATATCTCTAACTCTATCGATCTAGATCAGGAATCATGTTATTTTGAAAACCAAGATTCAATTTTAGCACACCCATTTGAACTTGACCAACATCAAAATTTTAAGAACCATATTGACATTTTGGCAAGTTATCCCTTTCCTGAAATTGAACTTGAGCATGAATGTGATATTGAACATCAAATTGATAATTCAATTTCACTTCTTCATTCAATGTTGACTCCGGTATCTTTACATCACTTCAAACATTTTCCTAAGTCAGCTTTGAATCCTGTGCCTATACATCGTGAAATTGAATTACCCATCTTTTACGATTCAAATTTAGAACTTGACCAATACATAACTTCTGAAAGTCTCATTGACAAATTGGTAAGTTCTCATTTTTATGAAATTGAACTCACTTAGAAATATGATTCAGATCCTCAATTTTGTGATCCAGTTCAAATTTTTGAATCAATATTAACTCCTATTTTGTTACCCGATTTGAGCAACATTTTAGAGTCAGTTTGATTTTCATACTTGTCATTCTTGAATTTGAATTACCATTCTTGGAAAGTCACGTTCCACTATGGGAAAATGAATGTAGACTAGAGTTTTAAGTTCTTGATTTGGACTCACTTTCTGAATAAATTTCGACTCCTGAACTTTTTCTTGATTTCAGTCAATTTCCTGGGTCGGTATTAGCTCCTGTCTTTCCTAAGTCCAAATCAGTCATTCCATCATTTCACACTCCATTTGAGACAAAGATGTTGATAAAAATGACTCTGAAATTATTTTAAATTTTGAAAATTAGTTCTTAATAAAAATATCCACATATACATCATAATTGTGGGTTATATTAGAGAGGTCATTGGTGGGTTTCTGAGAACTTCACGCAATTTGGATTGGGCCGCATTTTGTGGACCAATCAGACCACCATCGAACCACAACCTTGAGGTGATTTTTCCTTCCATCTGTATTTTCATGCATACATACATTCATGATGCATTGAGGACAACGCATGAGATAAGTGTGGGGAAGGGTCTGCTAACTTACAGTTTTTTAGATTTTCTTTATTTTTCACTTCTTTTAGGATATTTTTAGAATCTTCCCATTTGTATAGGATTTACCCTTTCTTTAAAAACTTTTTGAAACAAGAGACAAAGTTTTGATCTATTTTTAAGAAAATTAAGATGATTTTAGAAACTAAGAAAATCCTAATTATGACATCTTAAACCTAGCCGAAATAATGGATCTATATTTAAAATTATACGTTAAGTAAGAAAGATTAGAAAGATAATTTGATCTTCAATTTTTTTTCCTTTAAAGAGCATGCACTTCACACTTACACATTTTTGGAATAAAAACAAAGACTTATAATGTCATAAAACGATAAAAAATGTATATATATATAAAAAAATCACTTATTAGCTGGTTAATTGTGTCTTAGGAAGTATGGTTAGCCATGCCTAACGGTGGTCAAAATAAACAAATAATCCCCCTTAGTTTTATGGCTTTGTTACTCGAGTCCTTAAACTCGAGGGATGTTTTCTCATCTAATGCCCTAAAGATCGTCTGATTTGGGAGTAATTGGCTAAAGGCTCACTACCTGGGTAAACTAAAAAGCCTAAGAAACTAAGGGAAGAAATAAGAAATATATATATATATATATATATATATATATATATATATATATATATATATATATATATATATATATATATATGGCTTGATGGTTAGAGTTGAAATTTCAAAAATCTACACCATCACAAAGTGCATATTATTTAGGTTTTATGAAGGAACAAATTATTCTATCCAATTTTGAATCCTTACCTTAATTGAAGATAAGATCTTGCATGTAGACTAAGTTTAAAGAAGAATAATTTTTGGTGGACTTATGATCTTAGGTCACTTAAAATTTTTGCAAAAATATTTTGAAAACTTTTCTCTTTCAAATTGTGTTTTCAAAAATACTAACTTTTGTTTTCTTTCTTCATGGATTTTGTGCGTGTAATTCGCTGAGACAAAACTCCTCCTCTAGGGAAAACGCATCACCTACAAAAGTGGTGTAATAACATTTGTAGTTTAGTTTTTTCTTTTCTTTGTTTTGATCGGGACAAGTAAAAGATAAGTGTGGGAGTGTGATTAATCTATAATTTTACATCTGCATATCACATTTCCTTACCGAGTAATGAATAAAATATCGTTTCTAAACCGCTTGGTCTATTTTGCAGATAATCAAGAGTTCAAGAACAAGATCAGAATAAGAGCCTAATTAAACTCAGTTTCGGATAATTAAATCACAATACTTGGAGACCAAGATGGAAAACTTCTAGAAGATGCATTGAATTCAAAAATTGGGGACGAATCTAAAGAAAACCAGATCCAATTTACCCAAAACCAGAGATATCTAGAAGGTTCTCGCAGCTGGACGATCCAATAGGCCAAAACCAGGGACCAAACTCCCTAGTTTTGTCACGAAAACGTGATTTTCCCAGCTGTTCCGTTGCATTTTGGTGGGCCTACATGTCGGATTTTGATGCGTGGCCTCATCTTCGCCTTCAGAGTCTTCCTATGCCTATAAATACTGCAATTTTGGACCAGAGATGGGGTTAGAAAGCTGTAGGCTAGGATTTCTTCCTCTTTAGTGTAGTGCAGTTTTTTTCTCTTTTTTTGTATTTTCATTTTGTTTTAGATTCATGTATTAGGGCAGAGTTGATTCAGAGAGAAAGAGAGAGATTGATGTAATAGATAGTGACAATCTATAAAAGCTTTCTCCTTTCTTCAATGGTTTCTTCTCTAACCTCTAACATGACTAACTAACTTTCTTTTCATGACAATCTAACTACTAACCACTAATCATCTAACCTCTTACTTAAAAATCCACATGAATCTAATAGTATCTACAAGGTCTTACTCTTGCAAGAGCCATTGATAGCTCATAATGATGGATTCCAACATCTAATTTGCTAACAAGTTAACTCTCTTATTTCATGCTTGTTTCTAATAGTTTTGATGATCTAATGTTTATATTAGCTTGCTCTTGATGTAAGTTTGAATGTGAAGAACTATCTTATATGCCATGTTTTGTATCGTCTCTTGAAAAAGCCAAGGATTAGTGATGGCCAAGGATCCATGTGAGGCAACTATCACTAAGAGGTTAGCATGATTAGTGTAGCACTTAATAGTTAGTAGCCATGAACTTTCTTCTCTTTGTACTTTGTTTTCAATAATATTTCCAAAAACCATTTCAATCTCTTCTATCGGTGTTTTCATCATCTTCTTTGTTCACTCTTGTTTTCATCTTTTTACCACAAACTTCATCTCGTTTTATTTTATTTTTAAACCCACTTTCTAAATCACTTCACTTTTCATTTCATTTCTATTTTCTTATTTTTGTTTTACTGATTTCAAAACCACTTCTCTATTGTTTTCACTTCGTCGTTTTCATCGCCTTCTCCACCTATCACTTCTAATTTTCTTTTCTTTTTCTTTTCTCTTTCTTTAACCAAGAAGAACTTGTTAACAACCGACGTGAACGAATAGTTAATGCTTCAATCGTCTCCCGTCCCAGTGAATTCGACCTGTATAGCATACATGCTATAACGGAATTATTGAGGAAGCCAAAGAGCACACACTTTTTCATTGATTTACAAAACACACATTTTTGTGCATGGTTTATCCATGATCAAGCATTCAAAGATCAATGGCTCGCATCGTCAATAGGACAGGGTAGTTGCGCGCTAATCAGACTCCCACCAGCACACTTTCTCAGAAATCTCAGAAGAGAGTTCAACTTGTAATTTTTCATTTTTTTATTTAATTACTTGTAATCTTCTCCTCAATTTTTATAAGTTTTCCTGATTGATAATCAATGGAAAACAGTTGCATTAGAAAGAAGACTTAAAGATTTACAAATTATTCATATATGATTATTTCCTAATTCAAATGTCTTAAATCTTAAAATTGTACTCAAAGTTGACCTTTGCACAGAGTGGTCTCTGGACGGTCGACCGCCAAGGTCCAGTGGCCAGAAATATGACCGTTGGTCGATCGACCGGGCAGTTGACTAACATGCCATTTCTGGCACTTTCTGATCCTCAACAGCTAGGTTTTCTTTGACCTATATATATGAGGTTTTTGGGTGAGTTTTGAAATAGTTTTTCAAGAGTCTATTTTCCCATCTTCAACAGAGTCTTCTCAACAAGTTTTTAGAGCTTCATTTACATATCAAAAGGGAGTTTTCAAGAGTGCTTCTCTTGAGTTTTCAAAAAGATTTTCTTGCGCTTTCTACTCACAAATCTATCTAATTTTCTCACACCAGCTTGAGCTTTTCATTACTAAATCTATCCTATAAGATCCTTCTTTGTGAGAGCATTTGTTTGTGATCAAGAATGCTGATCACAAGGGTTCTTTTCTTGTACTTATGGAGTTGGAGGTTGCGGCCTCGACGAGCTTGCGGGTTCGTGTGTGTTATTAATCTTGAGAGAACTTGTAGGTGCTACGACATCGAATGATCTTGTGGATCGATTCTAGTAGAAATCCTTCATTGAGGTGAAACCAGAGACGTAGAGTAAGTGGCTCGAATTTAGAAACAATTCTCTTGTATTTGTGATTGCTTCTCTTTCTATCACTCTCTCTCTTTTATTCACTTGTGTTTATATATCTTGCATGCTCATATTGTTCACATCTTTATATGCTTGATATTTCTTGAGTTCAATTGATATAAATGCTTGGGATAGCCTAATTGTTTGATATTGTTTACTTGCTTTATTTAGTGTAAAATTATTAGTTTAAATTTTTAATTCCGTATTTGATTAGCACATCACCTATTCACCCCTCTAGGTAGTGATTACAAGTGGTATCAGAGCTTAGTGTTCTTGATTTGTTTTTAGCAACCTAGAATTAAAGATCCTTAGTTTGCTAATCACATTATTTGTTCGTACACGCACATTGATTTTCTTGCACCTTCGATGCTTGATTTTCTTGACTTCTAAAATTGAAAAGTTCAGATGACTTTACATCTTAAAGCCCTTGGTATACATGTTCATCTTGCCACTATTAAAGAATCATATTTGTAAATAGCAAATATCTTGAGGCTAATGTAAAAGTCATTTATGCTTTAAAACTAACCATAAATGATGATTATTTATCAAGAGTTTCTAACATTGATTCGGCTTTTGTAGTATGGAATACTTTGACCTCTCTTGGTGAACAAATGCAAAATATCTATTAGAGAGACTCAGATCAAGGAAGTAACACTTCCGACATGTGCTACATAGTCCAAAGGGATGACCCCTTGAGGTAAATTTGAATCCGACCTTGATGAAGATAATGATATGTCATATGATGATCTTACTATGTTTTGTCAAAATTTCTTGAAAAATATGATTTGCTAAAGGTTGAAATAAGGGTTGAAGAAAGAAAATGATTCCATTTTAAAAGAAAAATATTCTTTTCAAAATAAATTTGAAATTATTTTAAAATAAAATGAATCTTTGAAAAATCAAATTGTTTTGATTTCTACAGAAAATGATATTGTTTTAAATGAAAATGAATCTTTGAAAAAGAAAATTTCGGTTGAAAAAGAAAAGACTTCTATTTCTCTTTCAAAAGAAAATGATTTTGATTTTCATGCTTGTCATGTTTCTCATGCTAATAATGTTATATCCTCTTTTGATAAAAATGAGTTTGATAAGATTGATTGCTTGAGCTCAACCGTGAGCCATTGTGCTATTGGCCATAAGAAATTGGAATCTTTGTTTCAAAATAAACAAGCTCCACATTTGCATGCACACCCTCCACGACATACATTATATGCACACCATACTCACACTCACATGTATGCTAGAGTGTGCACTTGTAGTGCTTTCAATCTATACTAAGCTATTTTCAAATTATTATTTTTGAAAATTTCTGGGCGGATGGTTGGGTGATCATGCCCATGCTTGAATGATTATTCCTTTGATATGTGCATGTAGGTTGGTATTTCAATGAGTTATACAAATGATTCTTATGATATTTCATTTTTGTATACCCATTCATATTTATCTATATATGTATGCATTAAATTTCATGTAGTATTTCTATTAACAGACATACATATATATGATTGATTGTGTAATGTTTAACAATGTCCATATATGTTTTATAGCACAATTAGTTTCATTCTAAGCTTGATTTTACTTCAAATTCATTTGTTTTGTTTTTAACAAGTTTATGCATTAGTTTTGTGATTATTTAAAAAAAAAAAAGAAAAAATCTTTGACTTAAAATGGTATCTATATTTGTGTTTAATTACAAGCGATATTTCAAAATTGGTTTCAATTTTACAATTTGTATCCTTTAAATTATTTATCCTTTCAATTGATTTAGAAAATCAATATTTCATTTGCTTTAGAATTTTGTTTTTGAAATGTATTGCCTATATGCAAGGGGAGTTAACTTAATGTGTCCTCTATATGTAAATTTATGATGAATGTATTGTATAAAGAAGAGCTTGACCTCTCTTCTCTCTATCATACACGTGTCTAGGGGGAGCTTAATATCTCTATCTATACATTTAATATTATGTCTATGTAGGTTATGGTCTAGTCATCTCCTCTCTATATAATACATGTATGTAGGGAGAGTTAACTTGATGTCTCTCCTCTTCATAAATTTATATCGCATATACATTTACTATATTTTGTTTACCCCTTTGTTGATGAATTGACAAAAAGGGGGAGAGAAAATTAGAGTTTATATATGCACGTTATGATTGTGTTTATGCATATATGTCTATGGTTGATGTTTAGTTATGAGCTTTACTAAATATCTACATGTTTTATGCTATGCATGAGTTAAGGGGGAACTTTTACAAAGCTTATCTTTAATCCATGCATATATAACTCCATGAGTTTTGTCATCATCAAAAAGGGAGAGATTGTTGGCCCAAAGACTCATCAATCTAGTGTTGATGATGATTAACTCATGTAGTTATAGTAATAATGATCTTGTGGTATTTAAGTTTCAGTATTCAATCAAGATATTAGTTGGTGTTTAGCTTCAACAAAAGGTTAAAGTCAAGTTTTGAAGCTAGCACATGTTAATTCAAAAGTTCAAGCTTAAAGATCGCATCAAGTACTTAAGGAGGAGTCTAACTCTACATGGATCGAGTTTGGATCAAGTCAACATTACGAAGAAGATTTATTCAAGAAGAAGACTTTAGTCAAGAGTTTGTAAGTTTGGAATTTATGTAAAGAATATATTAGTTTTGATTGCTCAAGCTTACACATATACAAAAGTTTGATTTCGGTTAACTAGTTTACATTTTGAGTTTTGGTATATAAAACATATTTCAATTAAAAAAGTTCATATCATTTTGTTTGTGTATCCATATACTATTAAGCTTCAAATATGTTTTAATAACTTGTTTTTTGTATTTATGAGGTTTTGAAAAAATTAGATTTCATTTAAAAATTTGGTTCTCAAAAAATACGATTTTGGTTTCTAGATTGAAATTCTTCATCCCAAAAATAAGTTCACATATTTATAATATGTTGTGATTTTTTATCACATATTTGTTCTCTATTGTATTTACATGAACTTATTTTTATGGACTTTATTGAAATTTATTGGAATTTAATTGGGTTTAAAAAGATTTTTAAAAATATTCAGTATATTGTTTTGAGGCTGAGCCTGGTCGACCGGATGTGCACAGGCCAACTGGCTGTGCATGTCAGTCGACAGACCGGTCGACTGCAGAGTAGCTCAGTGCTCTATGTTGGTTTTGGTGACTGTACGGTTGACCGCCAAAGAGCTTGGCTCTCTGGTTGGTGGGATCGGTCGACTGTTATGCTGATCTGCTCGACACCCTTTCAGTGTTTTAGTTATAACTTTTTATTCTGATATTCAATCAATATGATTTAAATTGCATTTAAAGATAAGTTTAAGGGCTACATTTCTTATTCAATTATTGTTTTCTGATTTAAAGATTAAATATATTAATATTTGAAGTCAGTTCATGTTCTGAAAATAGTTTACAGTTTTCTGGTTTGACACCTTCAGTATTTTGCTTGTCTCTTTTAACTCTGATATCTGATTGATTTGATTTAAGTTGCATTAGAAAAAAGACATAAAGATCTACAAATTATTCCTTATTTTCAAATTCAAATGTTTTAAACCTCAAAACTGTACTCGAAGTTGACCTTTTGCACAGAGTGATCTCTGGACAATCGACCGCCTGGCTGACCGCCAGGCTCCAACAGTCAGAAATATGACCGTTAGTCGGTCGACCGGGCGGTCAACCAATAGGCCATTTCTGGCACTTTCTGATCTCAGCGGCTAGTTTTTCGTTGGCCTATATATATGAGTTTTTTGGTGAGTTTTGGAAAAAAAATTTAAGAGCCTATTTTTCCATCTTCAACAGAGTTTTCGCAACAAGTTTTTAGAGCTTCATTTACATATCAAAAGAGAGTTTTCAAGAGTGCTTCTCTTGAGTTTTCAAAAAGATTTTCTTGAGTTTTCTACTCTCAAATCTACTCTCAAATCTATCTAGTTTTCTCACACATGCTAGAGTCTTTCATTGCAAAATCTATCCTATAGGATCCTTGTTTGTGAGAGCATTTGTTTGTGGTCAAGAGTGTTGATCACAAGGATTCTTTTCTTGTACTTGTGGAGTTGAAGATTGCGGCCTCAGCAAGCTTACGAGTTCGTCTATATTATTGTTCTTGCGGGAACAAGTGAGGGACTTGCAGGTCTGATTGAGTTTTTACCTGCACACAAAAATATAAAATTTCAAAACTTAGAATAAAGAGTACAAGTACTCAATACTACCGCAATAGTAAGTGGTTATGCGGGTCGTGATTCACAAGGAGGGACTAGCGATGGAAGCTTTTTTAGCAAGTTTTCTTTTAAGTTACATTCAATGGTTAAAGATATTCTTTTAGTTCTTTATAAGAAAAGAGAGAAATGGAGTTACAGTTAAGTGAGGAAGAATGTGGTAGATTGAGAAGGTAGAGAAAATAGAAAATAGATATATACAAAGAAATTGAAAAGAGTGATAAAAGAGTTGGGTGTTGATGGTGTTGGTGATCTAAACTAAAGAATTAAAAAAAAGAAAACTAAAACCTAAAAAAACTTACTTACCTCTTCGGCATCTGCTTACCTTTGACCCGTATCGACGATGTACCTTTACTTGAAGGCAAGCGAAGTATGACAAATAGGATATTCCCCATTCCCGATCTACACTACGAAATGAAGGGGCAAGCTACACTACCAAAGAAATGGATATCCATCACCATAAGCCATCAACAGCACTTGCAAGGGCAAGGCAACTTCGAGGCTATCAGATTCACTTGGATTCACAAACATAGAAGAGGGAAGCAAACAAAAATAAGAATAGAAAAAAAGGAAAACTTTGATTCGATTCAAATAACAATGATAGAAAAGATTACTTACACCAGTGTCACCCTCAGTATAAGCTTGTTCTCATTCCTCCATGAAAATCTCCTCTCCTCTCAGTTACATAAAGAAAATAAAAATTACATAAAAGAAAACTAAAAACCTAAGTTACAAACTACAGATTAGCCTAAATTCTACTCTCTGCTTAGTCGTTCCTTTTGCCTTTGAGATTGCAGGTATTTATAGGAGAAATGCAGAAGGTAGAGGAGTATGAAGATAGGAAAAGCTGGTTATTTCTGAATTTGAATCCTCTCCTTATTACCAAACTTGATTTGATGTGGATATTCATTTCTGATCTGTAGCTTGTTAGTGTGTTGATTACTGAATATAGCTTATCAATGATAGAATTAGAGATAGTGATCAACTTAAGAGTTGTAGCCCTTTATGTCTTCTTTCTAGATCATCTTGAATCATCAGATTTAAGTTTCCGTAGTGAAAATTATGATTCAAATACTAAAATGTATCCAGTCAGAATCTGAGTCAAAATTGCTTCATCTCATCTGTTGATCTTCTCTCCATCTATTTATCCCTTTGGATTTTAAATTTGGACACTGTATTTGAAGTTATCCTCAGTAGATCTTTAGCTTTAACTACTTGATTCACCAAAAACTAAATTTAACCAATTGGATTTGGGATCATCCTCCTCTAACCAAATAGATCTAGTTAAATTTGAATTTAACTGATATTTATTTGATTTTATCCTCTTTCTCCCCATGATTATGTTCTGAAAAATAGACATTTAAGACAAGAAATTTAGCAGATTTATTACATGATAAATGTGAAAATATAATAAGGAATAATGCAATATATGTGTGCAATCACACCCCACACCTATCTTTTGCTCGTCCTCGAGCAAAACATTAAAATTTAAACCTAAGAAATTATTAGATCACTTTCGCAGGACACGCGATTGCACTGAGCATGTGCAACAGGCCGTTAAACCTCTAGATTACCCCTAGAGGATGAGTTTTGTCTCATGAGGGTTTTTAGTGGATTACACCCACAAAATCCATAAAGAAATTGAAATAAAGTATTAGTATTTTTGAAAACACATTTTGAAAGAGAAAAATATTTGAAATATTAATGTAAGAATTAAGTAAGCTATAGGTTATAGGAAAACTGAATTTTTTATTCCTAAACTTAGTCTTTATTCAAAACTTTGTTACCAATCAAAATATGGAGTTAAATTATACTTCTCATCTAATCTATTACTTTACCCTAAGTCATATGCACCTTTATGACCGTGAAAATTTTGACTAAGGGTTCCTTAACTCTAACATTTATGCCTTATTTATTTATTTATATATTTTTATTTTTGGTGGTATTATTTCTTAGTTTTATTAGGCTTTCTAATTTGCCCATGTAACGAGCCTTTAATCGGTGACTCCCAAACCAAACGGTCTTAGGGCACCGGGTTAGAAAATACCCCAAGTACTTAGGACTCCAACAAATATGGTGACAAAACTAAGCATTTTATTATATGAACCGTTTTTAGGTGTGAATACTTATGCTTTATGAGGCATAAATACCCAGCTTAATCAGAGGATTTATATATATATATCTTTTTTTTTTCAAATTTATCTAATCATCTTTTGCATAAATACCAAGGCTTGCTTAGGCCAAAGCACCTGGCTAATCAATAATTAGATTTGTTTATTTTTCATAAGTAAACATATATATATGCGTGCGTGTGTGTGTGTGTGTGTGTGTGTGTGTGTGTGTGTGTATATTTATAAGGCATAAGAATCTTTATTTTTGAACCCTAAGTGTGTAAGTGTATAAAGTGCGCATATTTCATCAAGGCAAAAATCAAGACTAAATTACTTTGACAAATTATCTTCCTAACCCTAAAAATCAAACAAATAATCTTATTTTGACTACGTATAAGAAATCCTAATTTTGATTTTCCTATTTCTTAAAATTGACTTAATTTCTTACAAAAAATATGTCAAAATATTATTTCTATTTTCAAAAGTTTTTAAAAGTAAAGAAAATGTTAATTTTTTTCTTTTTTTCTTTTTAATAAAAAGGAAAACCTAAGTTATGTTAGAACCCTCCCCCACACCTATCTCATGTATTGTCCTCAATGTATGAATTAATGCATAGATGCATGAAAAACAAGAAAGGGAAGGAAAATATTACCTTAAGGTGATGGTTCCGGTGGTGGTCTGATTGGTCCACGAAATGCGGTCCAATCGAATTTGCGTGGAGTTCGGAAGAACCCACTAGAAACCTCTCTAATATGACCCACTAAAATGAAAACTCTCTAATATAATCTACTAAAATGATGTATATATGAAGGAATTTAATTAAGAATTTTACCCCATCTAATTTTTAAATTTCACAAATAATTTCATAGTCAATTTTATCAACACTCTTGTCCTAAAGAAAGAATAATTGACTTGAACTTAGAAAGTACATGAACTAATATCGACTCAGGAAAGAGACTTAAGTCAAGTAAAGGTTCAGGAGTTGAGATTGGTTCAGGAAGTGGGTCCAAATCAAGAAGTTAAAACTCAAGTCCACATTCATTTTTTCACAATAGAATGTGACTTTTTAAGATTGATGATTCAAGTTCAAGAATAACAAGTGTGGGAATCAAAACTGACTCTAAAATATTACTCAAATTGGGTAACAAAATAGGAGTCGATATTCATTTAGAAATTTGAACTGGATCACAAATTTGAGAATATAGGTCACATTTCTCATTGAGTTCAATTTTATAAAAATGAGAGCTTTTCAATTTGTCAATGAGACTTTCAAAAGTATGAAATCGGTCAAGTTCAAAATGATGATCATAAAAGATTGGCGATTCAATTTCATGATGAATTGGCACATGATCTAATGTTGACTCGGGAAAAAGATTAAAATCAGGTGAATATACCGGAGTCATTATTGAATCAGGAAGTAGAATTGAATCACCAAGTTGAGGTTCAGGATCATATTCATTCTCAAGTTCAGGAAAGGGATAACTTACCAAAATGTCAATATGGTTTTCAAAATTTGGGGTTTGGGCAAGTTCAAATGGGTGTGCTAAAATAGAATCTTATTTTTCAAAACAACATGATTCTTCGGCTCTAACAGAATGGTTAGCGACATCAGAAATGGTCAAACGGTGAGAATGGAGAGTTTGGATCATATCTATGTCATGATTACGAGCAATTTGAGCCGGAATCATGGCTTCAAGCATATTTTCATAGTCGATTGGTTCGTCATTTTGCTGCGATTGGACTTGAAAAGATGAAGTTTTGTTTTAGAATTTGTGGTGAAATTGTGAGTCCGTCAGATTTTGTGATTGTTGCTTGGACTCACGCATACTCATTTCTAAGATTGATGATTTTCTATTTTAAACTGGTAAAACTGAGTATGAATCTTAAAAATATTGTGGACAAAGTGAATAAGGAGGACAAGTTGTTTGAAAATTGGACTCGGGGGAGGTGAATCCCCATTGACTTTGTGAAGAGTTGAAATTATTTTGAAAATTAGGGTCATAAGATTGGAGGCATGGGTTATATTAATTCGGATAAGACTAATCTGACACACTAGGTTTGTTAAAGTTATGATATGCCGGGTTAGTAATATCTAAAAAAGAGGTCGGGGTGTAATATGGATTACCATTAAAATTGAAAAAAATTATTGTTATAAGCCATATCACACAGGAAATGTCAAACACAAACAAAGAAAAACAAACAAATAAGCAAACAAATAAAAAGAAAAAAATCTAACTTAAGTTAGGGTAAACCTTAGACCTAAACGACCCCTAACTAGTTAGACTATCCACGGGGGGTATATTGTTGAATCTGACCATAAGTTAATTGAACAGGTAGGGGCAAGATTGGTGGGAGGTATCCGTGCTTAAAGCAATGTGCCTCATTATGCCAAACCACCAGCCTTCAGGGTTTCGCCCCTCAATCCCCAATCTTAGACACCGATTTTACAAGAGTTAAATTCAAATCAACTTCCCCCTTAGGTCAGTCTCCTATATGAGTCCGAGATGTCCCTAGGGCCAACGTTTATTCAGTTTTAGTTAGGCTAGTAAGTGAGTGAGGAGATGGTTTGTGGGCTAAGGGAGGGTAATGACTTCCCCACCTTATCTTGTTTATAGGACAAGCCCTTAAATCAATTTAGTGCAAAGTGTGCAAGATATAGAAAAGTAATATTCATAAGCAAATATCACCCAAGAATGTTTCCTAAACTATATGCTATGCATACGTACCTTTTGCTCCAGCACTCTTTAACAGTAATATAAAATGTAAACGAAGTAGACACATGCCTAAATGCAAAGTCTAAACCGTTTTTAGAATTTACAATCAACCTTTTACTGTTGTTGAAAGAAATGTAGTACAGTAAGTCAAATAAGGAAATAAATAGGTACAGATATTAAACTTTGTAATTCAGTTAACCTGTAGAAAATACAGGTTAGTAGTTCACTTAGATTGTCACAGAAATGTAGCAAATCTGAGGGCTTCTGGCTCTGCTTTCTTGAGCAGATTTCAGGGCCACTTATATGTCCACTGCAACAAAAATTCCTTGTTGTCAAACCTGTACACCAAGAACAAAGAAGAAAGTTAACCAAAAATGTAAATCTAAAAAGAGAATAACTTACCGTCCCTTCCTGGCAACGGCGCCAAAATTTGATTGAGTTTTTACCTGCACACAAAAATGCAGAATTTCAGAACTTAGAATAAAGAGTGCAAGTACTCAATACTACCGCAATAGAAGCGGCTATGCGGGTCGTGATCCACAAGGAGGGACTAGCGATAGAAGTTTTTTTAGCAAGTTATCTTTTAAGTTACATTCAATGGTTAAAAATCTTCTTTTAGTTCTTTAAAAGAAAAGAGAAAAATAGAGTTACAGTTAAGTGATGAAGAAGGTGGTAGATTGAGAAGGTGGAGAAAATTGAAAATAGATATATACAAAGAAATTGAAAAGAGTGATAAAAGATTTGGGTGTTGATGGTGTTGGTGATCTAAACTAAGGAATTAAAAGAAAAAAACTAAAACCTAAAAAAACTTATTTACCTCTTCGGCGCCTGCTTACCTTTGACCCGTATCGACGATGTACCTTTGCTTGAAGGCGAGCGAAGTATGACAAATAGGATCTTCCCCATTCTCGATCTACACTACAAAATGAAGGGGCAAGCTACACTATCATAGAAATGGATATCCATCACCATAACCATCCACGACACTTGCAAGGGCAAGGAAACTTTGAGGCTATTGGATTCACTTGGATTCACAAAAAAAGAAGAGGAAAGCAAACAAAAATAAGAATAGAAAAGAAAAGAAAACTTTGATTCCATTCAAATAACAATAAAAGAAAAGATTACTTACACCGGTGTCACCCTCAGTACAAGTTTATTCTCATTCCTCCATAAAAATCTCCTCTCCTCTCAGTTACATAAAGAAAATAAAAATTACATAAAAGAAAACTAAAAACCTAAGTTACAAACTACAGATTAGTCTAAATTCTACTCTCTACTTAGTCGTTCCTTTTGCCTTTGAGATTGCAGTTATTTATAGGAGAATGTAGAGGGTAGAGGAGTATGAAGATAGAAGAAGCTGGTTATTTCTGAATTTGAATCCTCTCCTTATCTCCAAACTTGATTTGATGTGGATATTTAGTTCTTATCTGCAGCTTGTTGGCGTATTGATTGCTGAATATAGCTTATCAAATGACAGAATTAGAGATAGTGATCAACTTAAGAGTTGTAGCCCTTTACGTCTTCTTTCTGGATCATCTTGAAGATTCAGATTTGAGTTTCAGTAACGAAAGTTATGATTCAAATACTAAAATATATCCAGTCAGAATCTGAGTCAAAATTGCTTTATCTCATCCGTTGTTCTTCTCTCTATCCATTTATCTCTTTGGATTTTGAATTTGGACTCTGTATTTGATGTTATCCTCAGTTGATTTTTAGTTTTAACCACTTGGTTCATCAAAAACTGAATTTAACCAACTGGATTTGGAATCATCCTCCTCTAATCAAATATATCTAATTAAATCTGAATTTAACTGATATTTATTTGATTTTATCCTCTTTCTCCCCATGATTATCTTCTGCAAAATAGACATTTAAGACAAGAAATTTAGCAAATTTATTACATGATAAATGTGAAAATGTAATAAAGAATATGCAATATGTGTGTGCAATTAAGGTCCAAGAGAGTTCTTGATGGAACTTGTAGGTGTTGTGCACCGAGTGATCTTGCAGGATCGATTCTAGTAAAAATCCTTCATTGCGGTGAAGGCAGGGAGTAGAGCAAGTGGCTCGAATCTCGAAGCAATTCTCCCGTGTTTTCGATTGCTTCTCTCTTTGCTTACTTGTGTTTATATATCTTGCATGCTCATATTGTTCACATCTTTATATGTTTGATATTACTTGAGTTCAATTAATATACATGCTTGGCATTGCTTAATTGTTTAATATTTACTTGCTTTATTTAGTATAAAATTGTTAGTTTAAATTTTTTTTAATTCCACATTTGATTAGCGCATCAACTTTTCACCCCCTCTAGGTGATTATAGCGACTCCGTTCCTCGTTCATTCTTCTGAGCTTCTGCTTTACTGGATTAGTGTTCGTCTTGATGGAGAGCTTGTGCCAAATGACCTCGAGGTCAATTCCAAGCATATCGATGGGGGCCACGCAAATACATCTGAACTTTCGAACAAAAACTGTTTGAACAATGTCTTCTCATAAGGGCGTAGGTTTGAACCAATTCGAAGGGTCCGCTCTGGGTGATGTAGGTCTAGAATGAATGACTCATTCTCCCCTCGGTCTTATTGTTGGGGTTGCCAACTCGATGGGTGAGTCAAGATCTCGACTTTCGCCGTACTATAATTGCTATTAGTCAGCAATCCTCTTCTGCTTCTTGTCCACAAGAAAGTCTTTATCAGAACCTACTCGGGAGGTCCTTTGTGCCCAGCCGGACCTCTTCCAGGCTACTGCAGTTACTTTCCTAGCCATTGCCTGGTCACCCTTTATGTTAGCCATTCCAGATGGTATGCGGTAATTAATAGTTGATGATGGATGGACAGGGTTGCTCTCATCATGTAGATCCATGGCCTCTCGAGAATGGTGTTGTAGGGGAATTGGACGTCAAGGACAAAGAACTCTGTGATGACATTGAATGGATCTGCGCGGACCGGGAACTCGACTGTGCCGGTGGAATGGGCTTTGCTCCCATCAAATCTGTAAAGAAGTGATTGAGTCTGGGGGATGATCAACTTTCGGGCCAGCTCGAGAGTGCCCTCCATTCAATCTAGAGCGTGGTCGCACAGGATGTTGACGCCACTCCCCCTATCAACTAAGATCTTTGACACTTTGCAGCAGCAGATATGTACCATCATGACTAAAACGTCATTATGCGGAAAGTGCACGGAATAGGCATCTTCTTCTGAGAAAAAGACAAGCCTGCCCGGAGATATAGGCGGGCGTGTCACTATTGCCGGATAATTGTCCTTCTGGACTTCATTGACGTAGATGGTCCTTTCCTTGGTGGTGGTGCCTTCTATCGGGGAGTTTCCGAAGATGGTGTTCACCTTTCTGTATTGGACGAGGTGTTGCCCCGTGTTCGTTTGTGGTCTCAGACTACCTCTGGACTCTAATTTCTGAGGGTAATCCGGAATTGAGGAGCACTCTCAGAGATATCCTTCATTGATCAGGTCCTGAAGTTACTGTCAGAGGGTTCGACGGTCCACTGTGAGGTGGCCCCTCCCTTTATAGAAGGCACAATGTCTCTAGATCCAAGTCCTCTCGGTTTCCGTGGGAGGGATCTAGTAAGGCGCCTAACCCAAGGCTGGTCTTTGATGACGTTGAAGATATGATTGATGGGTACCCTGAATGGAATGAGGTCGGGCCTAGCTTCACTTTCCTTGCTGGATTCGGTAGCACGCCTAGTTAGCTTGTGGACAGCAGAGAAATTGTGGCTCAGTTTCTTCCTCGGGGGAAACTGTAGCTTCGGCTTCTCGACCTCGGGCCTTTGTCTCGGGGGATGACTGGAAGCAGCCCGAGTTACCTCTTCAATCTGTATGTACTTTTACGCACGAACAAGAATATCCCTCATCTTGGTAACATTGTTCTTCACCATATGTTTGTAAAAGGGGTTGATGACTTACAGCCCACTAATGAATGCGGCAGAAGCTACATCCTCATTATAGTTGTATATCAGAGCCATCTGGCTCTGAAAGTAGTTGACATAGCTCTTCAGACTCTCCCCAGATTACATATTGACCATGAGAAAATGGCTGTTGTTCCTCTGAAATTCTCTCTGAAAAGCAAACTAGTTGTAGAATGCGTCAGGTCACGTTATGGAAACTCCAGAGTGAATTCTTCGAGAGCAAGTAAATAAGTGGTAAGTCGCTCCCTTGAGATCGGACATGAACGCTCAACAAAGAAGGTCGTCATGAGCGTAAACTGCCATTTTCTCCTGGTACTGGTGGAGATGTAGGAGGGGGTCGAAGGTTCCTGAATAGTGGTCGAAGGTTGGCATCAGGAACTTCTTTGGGAAGTGGAGTGTGATGATTTCCTCCGACAGTGGTGAGTCGAAGTATCTCAGCCCGCTGCACTCCATCCCTTTCGAAAATTACTGGCTCGTTTGGTTGAGCCGCTTCTAGACAAGATCCTCCGCAATGTCCTCTATGTGAGGGAACTTCGGGGTCCGGGAACGTTCTGAGTCCCCAGAATCCTCATCATCATCGTGGATCCCGACCGATCGCTATAAGATATCTAAAAATAATTGAGAACAAAGCCTAGGACGTGGACCTCATCAAACACGAGAGTCACTCCCAACTCAGACGCGCGTCTCAAATCAGACAAACGCGAACCTCATTATGAAGACAATGTAAGGGTCACGTTCAACACTAGACGCGACACTCACACGAGCCTGAATAGCTCTGCATTCCAACTCAAATGCGGGGCTCAATGGCGTTGCGCTCCAACTTCAATGCAAGCCTAAGTAGCATTGCATTTCAACTTCAAACGCGAGCTTGTGAGCTCTACGTTCCAACTCAGACGCGACCTTGAGAAGCCTGTGAGCTCCCTGCATCCAACGTGAGATCCGAGTCTAACGCGAGACTCCCCTTTCTGTTGTAACTGACCCCCACTACTGGGTCTATTAACACCCACGTAATGTGAGGAGTTAATCTCCATTATGGAGAGATTCTATGGGATAATTCTACCCCTGAATCCCCATATAAATAGCTATGAAAGAAATGGAAGGGGAAAAGACCTTTTCTTCGGCAATTCTGAACTAAAAAGGAAGCAAAATCTAGCAACGTAAGAGCTCAAAAACTTTGAGCATTCAAAGAGAGAAATTTCTTTTTAAGAAAAGAAAAACTCCAAAACTTATTGTGTTCAAGTGGAGTTATTTTAATCTCTTAGAGAGCATCCTCAAGAGCATCCTCAAGACAATCCAAGAGAAGATTTCTGTTCGATCGGTCAACAGAAAACAAGATTCACTCTCCATCGCCACACGAAGAACCCAGTTTTAAACAAAATGGAAATTTAGATATTCTCCTCTCTTTTGTAATCGGCTTTTTGATCTGTTGTAATTTTCTAAGGAAACAAAAGATGGCGACTCTGTTGGTGGTTATTTTCTCTACCGACGAGAAAATTTTGGCGCAAGCTGACATCAAATTCCTTGGATCAACAGTCAAATCGCTCGTCGTCGAATTCGACCAAGAGAGATTTGAAGAATTTCTCCCTTTTGTCTCCAAAAGCGCAAAGGCAACGCGGCAATACCGCAAAGTCTCTTCGGGGCTCGCTCTGAAGTCTCTCCAGAGACTTTTTCAAAAGTGACCTGCGTAATTGCTCACAACGCAAACAGTGCCACTTCCAGCGAAGTTCTGAAAACCTCTCGTGTAGCCCACATAACCTGCGTCAACGTCTCTTAGGAGACCTGCAGGGCCAGTGTATTGGCTCATGGTTAAAAAGATGGTAAAGACCAATCCCGGCATCCCTCCTCTCTGGTCTCTGCAATTCCAGGTTCTTGGGGGTTCGCAACAACACTTGCGACTCAACCGGAATGCTGAACGTCGACAAAGACGTCACGCTCGTCGACAACAAGTTGAATACTCTGCAGCGGTAGTCTGTTCTACAGATAGTGATTGTGAGGCTGAAACCCGCGTTTCTCAATGCGAGACTTGCTTCATCCAACGCGCGTTTCAATGCCCAAAAGCGAGGTCCGCATGTCACTATCAGAACGCGAGACCGCATTCAACTTTTGGCTAAGCCAACATGCGAGGTCCGCGTTTCTCTGCCAGAATGCAAGACTCGCGTTGAGGAGCAAGGTCTACTCAAATGTGATCTTCACATTTCAACACTTAAATGTAAAGTCCGCGTCCAGCCTCCAAAGGCCAAGAAGAGTGCTGAACTGGAAAGCCATCACCCCCATGATTTCAGGGTTAGTTCTTTAGATACCCATACAATAGATCTGAGGGATTACTGGATAAAAAAGCAGAGTGTCCATCATATCACTTCTCAATGCTGCTGTGAGTGATTCATCATGGTAGTACTCTCTAAGTGCTATTGAACTTTCATACGAGCAAACTATCGGTCTTCAACCGGTTATCAGCGACCCCACCCTCTAACTTAGTCAAGAGGCGTCGCTCTCATGCAAGAAGAGATCATTTTCTGATGTGGAGTGTCCTGAGGTGACTTCCAACATGGTGGGTCCAAGCGTATAGCAAGTAAGTCGAAAAAGAAGCAGCTGGCCATCAGTTCTGGGGAGTCCAATGTTGAACTTTCTTCAGGTTTGATAGAAATACTGGTCGAACCTGAAAGAATTTACCAATGCACGTGAATTCAGACTGGTATAATAGCCCCGCTGGAATGCCTTAGTCAGGGGTATTGAAGCAAGCGATGAGTACTACACTATCACAAAATCTCAATCGTCTAACTCTCATATGGAGGAGGCTATACCAGAACTCTAGAAGAGGTGGCTAAGAGGTTCGAGAAGCAAGCTAGGGTGCAAAAGGAGCAGCAGGAGATGCTTCGGGTCTAGCAAAAGTCTATCGACGACCTCAAGGCGATGATAACTTAGTTGCTGACAAACCAAAAGAAAAACTCGAAGAGTCTCAAGCCTAACACTTCCCCTAGCAAGAGTAAAGGGAAAGAAAAGCAGGGAGAAAGCTCTTCTTCTGAGAAAACTGAGAGTGAGAACAACTCAATTCTGAACCTCCCAAATCTTCATCTATAGAGGATGGTTCAGAAAATAGAGCCCGTCACTCTAAGCAAATGAACGAACTTGAGAAATGCTTGGAGGCTATTGCTAATCGAAGTAATCTCCAAGAGGCGGGAATAGTCCGGCCATATCTGGCAGAGTGGGATGTTGTTCCTTATCCCCCCAAGTTCAAGGCTCCGAAGGGTCACCGAACCAGCATATATACTACTTTAAATTCCAAATCATGAATGTAGTATCGAACAATGCCATCATGCTTATTTGTTCAGTGGCACTCTCAAGGAGGTGGCCTTTGAATGGTTCATGAAGCTTCTCGCTGGCTCTATCAAGACATGGGCTGACATCGAGAAGCTATTTCTGGCTCGCTTCTTCGAGGATGATATAGAGATATCGGTGCCAACTCTCCTTGCAACAAAACAAAAGAAAGGAGAATCCATGAAATTGTCTGTGAAAAGGTTTTGGAGTATGGCGCTCCGATGTCCGAGTGGCATGATGCAGTCTACGCTGGTAGAGACTTGTCGCCACAATGTACAAACCACACTGCTAGCTCAAATAGGAGTAGAAAGTAGCATTTGGAAGCAGTTGGTGCTACAAGATGAGCAAGCAGAGGAGATCGTCACCTGAGTCAAGGCGAAGAAAAGGACAACAAGCCGAGATCCGATAAATCAATGTGACACGCTTCAGAATCTTCTTCTCAACTGAGAAGGAGGGACACTCTTGCAACAGATGTCAAATCTCTTTTCAAGCCTAAACCGACTAGAAGGAATAGTTCTTCAGAATATGTGTGAGCTAACAAGCAATATTCCTTCAAGGATGAGCACGTTGTCTCCCTCTTTAAGTTGCTTCACAAAAGTAACAAGCTCAAGTTTCAAGAGGCAAGACGTCCCAAAGAGTTGGGCAAGACAGATAACCCCAACTACTGCTTGTACCAGAGGATGCTTGGGCACCCCACCAAAAGTTGTTACATCTTCGAAAATGAACTTCAAACTCTGATTGATGCGCAGGTGCTCAAACTCCGTCTAGACCAGAAGAAGGTGACGGCTAATATGACAGCAACAACACCCCTTCAATTTGGTTGGGATCTCCCGCCAGCACCAACTGGAGTGGTTCCCATCCCGAAAGGGGAACTAAGGGTTATCAACACTGATTCCCACAACAAAAAAGAGAAAGGTCTAATCTCCATCCCAACTCCACAAGGTGGTATCGTGTGGGTTCGCCCCAACCTCATCGAGAGCCAACAATGGACGATCGTCATAAACAGGAAGTCCAAAGGAAAGGCTAAAGTATCTTTTAGTAATGTGGTGAGCGTCTCTACAAGAGAAACTGAAGAAGGTATCGCTGCCCTCACCAGTTCAAGAGAAGAGGAGTTTGCCTTTACTGCTGACATAAGTGCTCCTTCTAAGTCAAAGACTCAATCTGGCAAACAATACTCGAAATAGTAGCTGATAGCAAGCTCTCCTCATCCAGTCATGACAATCGAGCAGCCCAAGAAGCAACCCGTGGACAAACAGAAGGAGCTTCGTTACTCAAAAGCTCTTCAAAAAGGAAATGTGGGACCATTAATTCTCTTCATCTTTAATGTCTTGGGTCAGCTTGCCAACATTCCTGCTCAGATTACTCTTTCCGTGCTCTAGAGACTCTCTAAGTCCACAAGGAAGGCTCTAAAAGAAGCACCGACAAATTCTGAGGCTTCTCTAGCCCAGTTCCTGCTATGCTAGAGGAGAAAGACGATGAGCACTGTCATCAGGCCTCCAGACATTGCCCACACATCGCATTCTCTCCAAAGGATATGCAAATCAAGGAAAAACATGATAGACCTCTGTATTACACAGGGTACATTGGGTCATCTGAAGTGAGCCACATTCAGATTGATCAAGTATTCGCATTGAGCATTATGCCTTGCATGGTCATGCAACACTTGGAAATCCCCACCCATCAAATAATCATATATGGTGCGCTTGATGGGTAAAATCAAGATTAGATGCCAGATTGGGGATTTGAAATCTGAAGTAACGTGTTATGTCATCGATGCTTAAACGTCCTACAATTTACTGTTGGGGCGACAATGGATTCACCACAATTCCATCATCCCGTTCACCCTTCATCAGGTGATGAAATACACTGATGAACGGGGAAGAGTAAGAATGTTGATCGCCAAAAATTATCCGTTTAAGGGGTAAAAAACTACTTCACTGACTCCTTCCTCTATCAAGATCCTCTTGAGCTTATTGAGGACTCGACCACAGAAGACCTGATTCTAGCAACGAAGCTGACACTGAACCGGAACCAAAAGAAGAATGCCTCTGGGAAATAAATCCACTTGTAACGAGCATTGATAAGCTCGATTTCAATAATATTGCCAATGTTGAAGGCGAGTAGTTTATCAATAAGAATTTACAGTTGCTTACATTTCTATATTAGCTTCTGATTATGTACCGTCAGATACTAATACTGAATAGATAGTGATCCTTTGTCTGCAATAGATGCCTAGACATCATTACACGAACCAGTTAGGTCATCCCTCATGGTGCATGAAAAGACCAGTGACGCACAAGGAACCTTCTTTGAAGTGCTAACCAAGCACAAGGGTCAAAAGCCAATTTTATTTGGAATATTCGAGATTGAGCCAATAACTCGTGAAAGTTCGGAAGACAACAATGAATCTCCACAATTATCTCATTACAGGCCAAGCGCACACTGTATGATAGATAAAATGGGATACAACCTTACCAAAAGGTCTGGCTTAAACTTTAGTAAAGGAAGACGAACACTACTTCGATCTTTCATGCCAAGCGAGAAAGCCCCCGATTACTATCAGAAAACTCGAAAGGGGTTGGGTCATGTGTCAACACCAATTGCAACACTTGTCTTAACAAATCACCTTTTTTCTAACATTTAAATGCTTTAGGGAAGTGATGGGGAAGTAAGAATTCATGTTAAATACTATACAGTATACTATGCCTATTAGTATGTATACACATATGTATGTATGTATAAGAAATAAAATACAACCTCATACTTGTTGACTTTGCCACCACACCCCCCACCATGCTTGTGGGTACTAGTACCTCATGAAGGGGGGAGGCATGGAGCTTTACTTATAGGGTAAGGTATAGGAGTAGAGTGATGGGGTTAGGGAGGGATACTTGTCATGAGATTATTAAAGAGATTGGGCTATAAATAGGGGGTGAAGAGGAGAACCTCATTTGCCAACACTCTCTCTCTCTCTCTCTCTCTCTCTCTCTCTCTCTCTCTCTCTCTTCATTCCAACTTCATAAAAACAATTCCCCTCCTTCCCTTTTGCAGCTGGCCAACAGCCAACAGCCAACAGCCCTCTTTTTTCCCCATTTCTTCTTCACATACTCTCTCTTTCTCCCTCGCATTCCCTCACAAAACTTCCCTACTTCCTATTATAAGAGAAAAAGGCTTTCTTTACATGTTTTAACTCCTTCAAAGACCAAATAGAACAAGCTAAAGTGGTGATCTAACATCACCATAAAAGGGAATTCTTGGAGTCAAGGTTGTTCTAGAATAACGAGTTAGGAGGGTGATATTGGTTGAAAGGTAAGCATATCCTTAAGAATTCTATCCCTCTTATACTCTTTTAACTAAAGAACTAATTATGATGATTTTGTGACCTTGTAGAGTCTAATATAGCGGGAAACCGAGCTTGATAAGGAGATACTCGCTTCAAGGGTGAGCAGAACATTCGACTAGTAATATAGTAGGTAAAGTAAAACTTGAAATAAAGTGGGGAATTTTCCAAGTTATAAATGGACGAGAAAATGAATGATGATGCTTGAGAATGGTTTATATGTTTATGCATACATTATGAACAATCATGTGTGTGCTATGTTGTTGTATTTCTTATGAATGCTTACAAGGGTGCATGATCGACACGTTATTGTATATGCATAGTAGTCTAACACACGCCTCTTAAAAAGAAATAATTTTATGAATGAACATCATACTTGACTTCATGCACATGTTTGGCTACACATATATTGGAATGATATAACATGTTGGTTATCTTGAAAAGGCTTGCATGTTGTTAGTTTAATAAGTTGTTACTTATACATGTTAATGTCTTTCTTAATATTGGCATCATGTAAAGTAGGAATCATGTGAATCCTTTATGTTATTATTGTCTTATGGATCCTTGCATGTGGTTATTACATGAAGGATATGATATTTGCATGTTATAATATGTGGTAAACGTATTGGAAGAAGGGACCGGGTTGAACCGGAGGTGATCGAAGGGGAGAATAATACGTGGTAAATGTATTGGAGGAAGGGACCGAGTTGAACCGGAGGTGATCGAAGGGGAGAATAATACGTGGTAAACGTATCGGAGGAAGGGACCGGGTTGAACCGGAGGTGATCGAAGGGGAGATTATATTTTATGTTGATCATGTATGCATGTTAATATGGTTAAGTTAGAAATTGTATGTTAAAACTATAAAGAATTGATATTCCAGACTCTAAGATAAGTTGACTTACCTACGAAATTTCACCAGTATTAGTCGACTAGCCCTTGGGCTAAGTCGACTATGAAAGGGAAAAATGGGTAGATAAGTCGCTGGAAACACATCTTAGTCGACTATATATAAACTGTAAGTCGACTAGCCTCAGTTACAAGAAACAAACAGAGAGTAGACATCTTCTTTTGATCATGACTAGTCGACTATAGATGATAAATAGTCGACTAGAGCATCTATAGTCGACTAGAGCCTATAGTAGTCGACTACACCAGAGAGGGTAGTCGACTAGAATTGGTTATAAGTGACAAACAGAGAGCAGCATACCTTTTTAATCCATATCTAATCGACTATAGATAATGTATAAGTCGACTAGTACATAGAGTAGTCGACTATACATGTTAGGGTAGTCAACTACATAAGTCACTGGCAGCCAATAGAGAGTAAATACTTTTTAGATCAACCCCACTCGACTATAGCTTCAATGTTAGTTGACTAGTAGTGGTATTAGTCGACTATAGGAATGGGCAAGTCGACTAACAGGACCTGTTACTGTGTTTGGGTCGGAACTTCAGCTAATACCTAAAACTTCACACATATGGTATAAAAATACAAATGCAAACGTGATGATAAGTCCAAATAGACCTACTTAATGGACATGCATAAATATTGTTTTACTTACTGAGCTGTCGAGCTCACTCTGTTCTCGTTATCACCTTCAGGTTTGGACAAAGGCAAGGGACCCGCTTAATGACAACATATGCGGGATAGGTGTCAGCGGAGACATTTCACCCTTTTTGCTTGTTCTTTTGATATGTATATGGTTATAGAAAACTTTGCATAACTTCTATTTGGATGTTTGCTATGAACTTGTAAATATTGAAGTGCTTGGTGCTAGACTCAAAACCTGTATTATATTTTGGAATAGTAATGTATTAGACTATGTTTTCTTATGAGTTGTCGGACCAATATTTTGAAAAATGCTAAATCATGTTAAGATCATACATGCTATCAGAGTGGAGATTGATGTAAAGTATAGAGCAGTCTGATGTTAGTAGAATGGAAGTATTGTATCTTGATGGGTCCCAAGCTTGGATAATCTGTGATGATTGTAATCAATGAAAATTATTAATTGGGACCGTTACAGTTGGTATCAGAGCTAAGGTTTGTAGGTAGAAGGAGAAGGTTAAGTCGGAGATAGGAGGCAATGGAATTGTTAGGCTCATATGTATGGATATGTGATTATAGTTAGGTAGTGAGTTTTATGTGATGGATTAACCATGAGTCAAGCGGTAATTGAGTGTTTCCTCGCATCAGAATTAGGGTGCCCGCACATCCTGATTCGGGTGAGTTGACTGAGGGTGCGGGCTCTTAGTAACAACTTCTAGTGGTATGGGACACTGGGACGAGGGAATGCATTGAATTATCTATTAAATCTAAGTTATTCTAAAACATGAGACTTACGGGTAGACTAAGGATAAGTGTAAGTACAAGTATGTGTGTATATATGTATTGCTTCTTTTTGATTATAGCAGTATGTTGAGACTATTTTATGGGATTGAGATTGATATGACTCCTTTTTTGCATGTAGATGGGGGACTCTGACATTTATTGGCCAGTCTCTAGATCAGATAGTTCGAGTGTGACTTGGACAGCAGATTCTATGGATTGGGATATGAGTCGGATGAGACTGACCCAGAGGTTATATTTGCAGCCCCAGACCCCATAGACGATGAGGAGCTTGAGTCTCAGGCATCTAATGAGCCTGAACTAACCATTGTCGATACGGAGAGCTTGGTTGGGGATTCACTTGAGGTAGTAGAGATGGAGGATACTAGTACAATAAAGGAGGAGACCCGTAGAGGATTCACTTATGGAGGTGTCTTTTGGGATGAAACATGGGAAGATGACATGGACTTATATGTTGACCTGGATGACTGGTGCTGCGCAGGAGATGAATTACCGGGGGAAGACTCCGAGGAAAGCATGGGTGATAACGAGGATAGTAGAAGTACCAGCGAGGACTCAAGTGGGGAGACTCTACCCTATAGAGGATGAATCTTTGGGCAAACAATTTTGATGTATATATATGTATAAGCCTAGTGTGCTAGTTGATGGATATCTTAAGAATTTTGTTGTATATGCCCTGGCACATCTTATATGTATGCACATGGGTTAGGTCGGATATCCAAAGTGTAGACATATCAGTATAATATCTTTGTATCCATGTTAGCATGTACATATAAATATATATAGCAAGTTGTTTGTTTGCAGAGTGATAATGAATATGGTATTAAAGTGATTGTATGAAACTAAATTTGATCCAAAGTTGTTTTCAATTGTGAAGTATGTTGACTGGACGTCCTTATCTTATAGGAAGGACGCATGGATCTAAATCAACTATCACCAAATGAGTCTTTGTCGCTCGATGTGTCACACAATAGTGTGATGGGGAGTGCACACCCCATGGACAACAATGAAGATTTTGAAGTCCAGATAGGAGGAGATAATGGAACTCCAGGGGTGATGCCGGAGTGGCTCACACAGTTAATGACCAGAGCAAATAATAACAACTCTCACTGAACATTGGAGCAGTTTCAGAAAATGAAACCGCCTGTATTTGAACGGGAGGTGGACCTCATACAAGTTAAAGCATGGCTTCTCCAGATAGAGAAGATCCTAGATGTAATGAACTGTACCGATGAGCAAAGGGTATCTTTCTCTTCCTTTATGTTTCAAAAGGAAGCAGAACATTGGTGGAGGGCGATGCAGAATAGTGTGAAAAGTATAAGAGAATCAATCACTTGGGAATTTTTAGTGAACAAATTTACTGAAAAATATATCGCAGAGACGGCCAGAGACAAGATGGCGTCAGAATTCTTGAATTACGGCAAGGCCTGATGAATGTGTCCCAATATGACCAGAGGTTCACTCAATTATCCAAGTATGCTGATGCCTTGGCGAAGAGTGAAGCAGAAGGACAAAGAGGTTCGTGAAGGGCTTGAGATCAGAAATTCGAGGCAGATTGATTCCTCTACAACTGAAGAATTATCTCCAAGCTGTGAAAAGAGCCTTGGAGGTAGAAATGGATATGCAAGAGGGTCACGAAGACTAGGAGAAGAAAATTCCCAACTCAAAGCGCCCCCGATATCAAGGACCATCAACATTGGCGGCATCAGGATCCATCAGAATAAAGGATTTGAGTTTAATATCACACTTCAAAGGGGAGGAGGGGCCAGAGGTAGAGGAACATGGTTGAAGAACAGAGACACTTTCTCGAAAGTACAAGCTACCTCTGTGTCCCACCCTAGAATCTTGGAGGCCTCTTGGTGCCAGAAGTATAGAACAAACCATTTTGGAGACTGGCTCCAAGATAGAGCTTGATATTTTTGTGGAGTGGGGCATTTAAAGAAGAATTGCCCGGCGAGGCGCGGAAGCCAAGGACAGAGTAGGGGAAGTGGGAGGCCAGCTATGAGGATGAACCCTCCCAGGGGACCAACCAGTAATTTTATGCCGCCCAATAATGCTCCATGACCTGCTGTAACTCAGTCATCTGTCCAACAGCCACGGGTGTAAGGAAGAACTTTTGTATTAACGCACCGAGAAGCAATGGCCTTAAATGTAGTAGTGGAAGGTATGATATGAATATCAGGACATATTGCCCATGCATTGTTTGATCCTGGAGCTACTCATTCATTCATATCTGTGCTTTTGCTTATAAATTAAATCAAGTATCGGAACCCTTAGGATTTCAGTTGGTTGTGTCGACACCTATAGGGGTAAAGATAATAGCTAGCACTAAATATGCGAACTGTGAAGTGATGATTGGGGAGATGAAAACATCCATTGGTTTGATTAAGTATGGCGAGATGGAGTTTGATGCAATACTAGGAATGGACTGGTTGTCCGCTTGTGGTGCCCATGTGGATTGTAATAGAAAGAGGATCATCTTTAGAATGGAAGAAGCCCCGGAGTTTATTTTTGAAGGGGTTAAAGTTAGTCATGATATACCCTACATATCGGCCATTAAAGCCACCAACTTAATGAGGCAGGGATGTCAAGAATTTCTGGCTTCAGTTTTGGATACCACTGGAACTGATATTAAAATTGAGACTATTCCAGTTGCGAATGAGTTCCCTGATGTATTCTCGGAAGATTTACCAGTGCCCCCAGATCGGGATGTAGAATTTGCAATAGATGTGATGCCCGGTACTGCCCCAATTTCAAAGGCACCATATCTATGGCCCCTGCAGAAATAAAGGAATCAACTATAGGAATTATTAGACAAAGGTTTCATCCGGCCAAGTGTATCTCCCTAGGGAGCACCAGTACTGTTTGTTAAGAAGAAGGATGGAAGTATGAGATTATGTGTTGACTACCGGGAATTGAATAAGGCCACTATCAAAAATACGTACCCTCTTCCTCGGATTGATGACTTATTTGATCAACTATAAGGGTCTTGTGTATTTTCTAAGATAGACCTTAGATCGGGGTATCATCAGTTAAAGGTCAAGCCAGAAGATGTGTCCAAATTGGCTTTTAGGACAAGATATGGACATTTTGAATTCCTAGTCATGCCTTTTGGACTCACTAATGCCCCAGCAGAATTTATGGACTTAATAAATCGAGTGTTGTAACCATATCTAGACCAGTTTGTGGTGGTATTTACCGATGATATTTTGCTCTATTCAAAGAATAGAGAAGATCATGAGAATCATCTTAAAATTGTTCTCCAAATCTTGAGGGAGAAGCAACTTTATGCTAAATTGAAGAAATGTGAATTTGGTTGGAACAAGTAGGGTTTCTTGGCCATATTATATCCAAGGAGGGAATATCAGTTGATCTAATGAAAATTGAAGCAACCAAAGATTGGCCAAGACCGACAAATGTCACCGAAGTTCGAAGTTTCTTGGGATTAGCTAGATACTATAGAAGATTTGTAGAAGGATTCTCTCTAATTGTGGCACTATTGACCCAACTAACTAGAAAGAAATAAGAAGTTTGTATGGGGGAAAGAACAAGATAGGAGCTTCCTGGAGGTTAAAATAAGCTAACATCTGCTCCTGTTCTAACTGTACCTTCAGGGACTGAAGGATTTGCCATCTATAGTGATGCGTCAAAATTGGGACTGGGATGTGTGTTAATGCAACATGGGAGAGTTATTGCCTATGCATCCGACATTGAAAATTCATGAAAGAAATTACCCCACTCATGATTTGGAATTAGCCGCTGTGATTTTGCCTTAAAGATCTGGTGACATTACTTGTATGGAGTGTCTTGTGAAATTTTTACTGATCATAAAAGTTTGAAGTACATTTTCATACATAAATAACTTAATATGAGGCAGAGGAGATGGCTAGAACTAATAAAAGACTATGATATTACTATCCAATACCACCCTATAAAGGCAATGTAGTGGCTGATGCCTTGAGTCGGAAATCAGGAGGAACAATGGCCACTCTGATAACTCGCCAAGCAAGAATATTAAGGGATCTAGAGGAAATGCAATTAGAGGTGTGAGTCAATGATTCTTCTAATACTAGGTATCAATTGAATCAAGGGAGCATTCAGTTTGATCTATATGACAAAATCAAAGAGGGCCAACATAGAGATACTCAAATGAGGAAGGTTATAAAGAAAGTACAAGAAGGAGAACTCAAGAAGTTTCAAATAGAAGATGATGTACTGAGATTTAGGCGCAGATTATGTGTGCCGGATGTAGCAGAGATCAAAGAAAAAATAATGCGGGAGGCTCATTGTCCCCATATACAGCTCATCCGGGGAGCACAAAAATGTATCAGGATCTGCGTCATAACTTTTGGTGGGATGGAATGAAAATGGATATTTCTAATTTTATCCACAAGTGTTTAGTCTATCAGCAAGTGAAAGCAGAACATAAAAAGCCCCTAGGATTACTGGTGCCATTACCAATTCCTGAATAGAAATGGTGTCACATTGCTGTGGACTTTGTTACTAGACTTCCTCGGACATCCCAAGGGACTGGATACAGTCTGGGTAGTGGTAGACAGACTTACAAAATCTGCCCACTTTCTGCCTATCCGGATCAATTATTCAATGGAAAGATTAGCTCAAGTGTATATCCGAGAAATAGTTAAACTGCATGGAGTACCTGAGTCCATTGCATCAGATCGGGATCCTAGATTTCAATCTAGATTTTGGAGGAGCCTATCCGAAGCTATGGGCACTAAATTGCAACTCAGTACAGTAGCACACCCCCAAATAGATGGACAATCAGAGAGGACCATTCAAATATTGGAAGATATGTTGAGAACTTGTATAATAGATTTTGGGAAAAGTTAGGACAACTATTTACCATTAGTGGGTTTGCTTATAATAATAGTTATCAGTCCACTATTGGTATGCCTCCATTTGAAGCATTGTATGGTAGAAAATATAGATCACGATCTGTTGGGAGGAAGTTAGGGATAGAAGGATATTCGGCCCTGATGTGATCCAAGAAGCTACTGAGAAGATCAAGTTGATTAAGGAAAGGATGAAAGCAGCCCAGAGCAGGCAGAAAGCTTATGCAGACAATTGCCGCAGACCACTGGAATTTGAGGTAGGGGATAAAGTTTTTCTGAAGGTATCTCCAATGAAGGGAGTAAGACGCACCGGTAGTAAGAACAAATTAGCTCCTGGATATGTGGGACCATTTGAAATATTAGATAGAATTGGCCCGGTTGCTTATCGTTTAGCTTTGCCTCATGCTTTAGGGAGGATGCACAATGCATTTCATGTCTCTCAGCTGACGAAGTATGTACCTGATCCTAATCACATAATCTCCTATGGACCTCTGCAAATACAAGAAGATATGTCATATACGGAAGACCAGTGCAAATCCAAGATCGCAAGGAGAAACAATTGAGAAGTAAGATTATTTCTTTGGTCAAAGTTTTATGGAGGAATCAACATATAGAAGAAGCAACTTAGGAACTAGAAGAGGAGATACAGAAGGACTATCCACATTTGTTCCAAGATACGTAAAGTTTCGAGGACGAAACTTCTACAAGGAGGGTAGAATGTAACACTTGTCTTAACTAATCACCTTTTCCTTAACATTTAAATGCTTTAGGGAGGTGATGGGGAAGTAAGAATTCATGTTAGATACTTTACATTATACTATGCCTATTAGTATGTATACACATATGAATGTATATATAAGAAATAAAATACAATCTCATGCTTGTTGACTTTGCCACAATACCCCCCACCATGCTTTTGGGTACTAGTACCTCATGAAGAGGGAAGGCATGGAGCCTTGCTTATAGGGTAAGGTATAGGAGTAGAGTGATGGGCTTAGGGAGGGACACTTGTCATGAGATTATCGAAGAGATTGGGCTATAAATAGGGGGGGAAGAGAAGAATCTCATTTGCCAACACACTCTTGTTGGCCCAAAGGCCCATCACTCTAGTTTCGATGATGATCAACTCATGTAGTTATAGTACTAATGATCTTGCGTTTAATTAGTTTCAGATTTGTTGATTAAGATCTTAGTAGGTGTGTAGCTTCAACAAAGGATTTAAAGTCAAGTTTTGGAGCTAGCATGGTTTGATTCAAGAGCTTGTGCATCAAGACCACATCAAGTACTCAAGAGGAGTCTAGCCCTTTGGATCATGTTTGGACCAAGTCAAGAAGATGAGAAGACTTCAAGTGAAGACTTCAAGAAGATAAAGACTTGTGTCTAGATTTGTTTTTATAAGATTTTGTTTTTAGATAAAATGTAAAGGATAGAATAGTTGGTGGATTGCTCAAGAATATCTATATGCACACACACTCTTGACTAGATGAGTTTTCATAAAAGAATTTTTTTGGTAAAATACAAAAGAGTTTTCCCTTTAGAAATACCGGTTTGGTTTTTGGTAATCAAGTATTATGTTTTAACCAAAACCATATTTAGAGCTTAATGTAAAAAACATAGATATTTCACCATGTTTGTGTAGTGGATCATATCCATACACACCATGCTTTAAATAAGTTTAGAATATCTTGTTTTGTATTTTGGAGAAATTTGGAAAACAAGCTTTGGAAAAATCAATTTTGGAAAATACAGTTTTCGTTTTTAAGCCAAAATTTTCAAGTTACAAAATTTGTAACATGCCTTGATTTTGTGCAAGCATGTTTGTTTATCAAAGAATACTGGTAAAACTATTTTTGTAGATTTTTCATGATTTTATGGGATTTTAATTGAGCCAAGATGACCAAGTTTTTCTTTCCCTAAAATCCCTCACCTGGCTTCAGCCGGTCGACCGGACCGGTCGACCGCGTGACGTGCACGAGCCTGGCTGGAGGGCCGGTCGACCGGGACGGTTGACCGTCCAGAGAGCTTTGCTCTCTGGAAATCCTCGGTCGACCGGGACGGTCGACCGGCAGAGAATCTGCTCTCTGTTCCAGAGGTTCGGTCGACTGGGCCGATCGACCGCTGCCCCAACGATCAGAAATCTGACCGTTGGCGGTCGACCGTCAGCTCTGTCTAGCCCATAACGGCTAGTTTTTGGAGCTCTATAAATTGGGCCATTTGGGGGCTGTTTTCTCCAAGATTTCAAGAATAGTTTTGGGTTAGTTTTTCCCACTCATTTCAGTGGTTATATCCACTTGTTTTAGAGCTTCATTTCCAAATCAAAAAGAGAGTTTTTATCAAGAGTGTTTAAAAGAGATTTCTTGAGTTTTCCTCCATAATTTCCATCCTAGTTTTCTCACACAAACACATGAGCTATCCATTGCTATATCTACCTATAGGGTTTTATTGTGAGAGTGTTTATTGGTGATCAAAGTGTTTAGATCACCAAGAGATCATTTCTTGTACTTTGAGGAGGCGGACAAGTGTGTTCGCGGTGGTTTAGAGTTCGTGTGTGAACTCTTGTTTGAGGTGCGGCCTCGGCGAGCTTGTGGGGCTTGCGGTGTGTACGGAACTAGAGAGTCCGAGGGCTTGTAGGTGTTGCGGCACCGAGTGATCCGGGGGATCGATTATAGTGGAAATACTTCGTGTGTCGAAGGCGGGGATGTAGAGCAAGTGTGCTCGAACCTCGAAACAAATCCCTTGTGTTTGCGATTGCTCACTCTCTATCTCTTTGTCTTTATATCTTGTATGCTATTATTGTGTTTACATTTATATGCTTGATATATTGTGTGCTTAATTGATACATGCTTGGGGATTGTTTGCTAACACTAGTTTTCAACCAAGAGAGCCAACGCGGCACCTCAACTCTTATTTAGAGGAATCTTGAGGAGTTAGTACAAAGCCCTTGACGGGGAATTCGGCTACACTCTTGTGTTAAACTTGGTGTTTAGTGTAAGAAGTTTAATTTGCATCATAATAGTTTTTAATTCCGCATTTAGTGACCTTTAGATTAGTCATCACCTATTCACCCCCCTCTAGGTGATTTATAACTCTCTCTCTTCATTCCAACTTCACAAAAACAATTCCCCTCCTTCCCTTTTGCAGGCGGCCAACAGCCAGCAACCCTCTTTTTCCCCCATTTCTTCTTCACACACTCTCGCTTTCTCCCTCTCATTTCCTCACAAAACTTCCCTACTTCCTATTATACAAGAAAAAGGCTTCCTTTACATGTTTTAACTCCTCCAAAGACCAAATAGAACAAGCTAAAGTGGTGACTAACATCACCATAAAAGGAAATTCTTGGAATCAAGGTTGTTCTAGAATAACGAGTTAGGAGGGTGATATTGGTTGAAAGGTAAGCATATTCTTAAGAATTCTACCCCTTATACTCTTTTAACTAAAGAACTAATAATGATGATTTTGTGACCTTGTAAACTCCAATATAGCGGGAAACCGAGCTTGATGAGGAGATACTCGCTTCAAGGGTGAGTAGAACATTCGAACCCTAGTTATATAGTAGGTAAAGTAAAACTTGAAATAAAGTGGGGAAATTTTTAAGTTATAAATGGACGAGAAAATGAACGATGATGCATGAGAATGGTTTATATATTTATGTATACATTATGAACAATCATGTGGTGTTATGTTGTTGTATTTCTTATGAATGCTTACAAGGGTGCATGATCGATACGTTATTATGTATGCATAGTAGTCTAACACATGCCTCTTAAAAAGAAATAGTTTTATGAATGAACATCATACTTGACTTCATGAACATGTTTGGCTATACATATATTGGAATGATATAATATGTTGGTTATCTTGAAAAGGCTTGCATGTTGTTAGTTTAATAAGTAGTTACTTATACATGTTAATATCTTTCTTAATATTGGCATCATGTAAAGTAGGAATCATGTGAATCCTTTATGTTATTATTGTCTTATTATTGTCTTATGGATCCTTGCATGTGGTTATTACATGAAGGATTGATATTTGCATGTTATAATACATGGAAACGTATTGATGGAAGGGACAGGGTTGAACCGGAGGTGATCGAAGGGGAGAATAATACGTGGTAAACGTATTGGAGGAAGGGACCGGGTTGAACCGGAGGTGATCGAAGGGGAGAATAATACATGGTAAACGTATCGGAGGAAGGGACCGAGTTGAACCGGAGGTGATCGAAGGGGAGATTATATTTTATGTTGATCATGTATGCATGTTAATATGGTTAAGTTAGAAATTGTATGTTAAAACTATAAAGAATTGATATTCCAGACTCTAAGATAAGTCGACTTACCTAGGCAATTTCACCAGTATTAGTCGACTAGCCCTTGGGCTAAGTCAACTATGGAAGGAAAAAATGGGTAGATAAGTCGCTGGAAACACATCTTAGTCGACTATATATAAACTGTAAGTCAACTAGCCTCAGTTACAGGAAACAAATAGAGCGTAGACATCTTCTTTTGACCATGACTAGTCGACTATAGATGATAAATAGTCGACTAGAGCCTATAGTAGTCAACTACACTAGGGAGGATAGTCGATTAGAATTGGTTATAAGTGACAAATAGAGAGCAGCATACCATTTTGATCCATATCTTGTCGACTATAGATGATGTATAAGTCGACTAGTACATAGAGTAGTCGACTATACAAGTTAGGGTAGTCGACTACATAAGTCACTGGCAGCCAACAGAGAGTAAATACTTTTGAATCAACCCCAGTCGACTATAGCTTCAATGTTAGTCGACTAATAGTGGTATTAGTCGACTATAGGAATGGGCAAGTCGACTAACAGGACCTGTTACTGTGTTTGGGTCGGAACTTCAGCTAATACCTTAAACTTCACACATATGGTATATAAATACAATTGCTAACCTGATGATAAGTCCAAATGAGACCTACTTAATGGACATGCATAAATATTGTTTACTCACTGCGCTGTCAAGCTCACTTTGTTCTCATTATCACCTTCAGGTTTGACAAAGGCAAGAGACCCGCTTAATGGCAACATATGCGGGATAGGGGTCAATTGAGACATTTCACCCTTTTAGCTTGTTCTTTTGATATGTATATGTTGGCCCAATGGCCCATCACTTTAGTTTTGATGATGATCAACTCATGTAGTTATAGTACTAATGATCTTGTATTTATTTAGTCTCAGATTTGTGATCAAGATCTTAGTAGGTGTATAGCTTCAACAAAGGACTTAAAGTCAAGTTTTGGAGCTAAAATGGTTTGATTCAAGAGCCTATGCATCAAGACCATATCAAGTACTGAAGAGGAGTCTAACTCTTTGGATTAAGTTTGGACCAAGTCAAGAAGATGAGAAGACTTCAGTGAAGACCTTCAAGATCAGGGCTTGTGTCTAGGTTTTTTTTTTTAATTAAGATTTTATTTTTAGATAAAATGTAAAGGATAGAATAGTTGGTGGATTGCTCAAGTATCCATATACACACACTCTCTTGATTTAGATGAGTTTTCATATAAGAGTTTTTATTTTGAAAAATACAAAGAGTTTTCATTTTGGAAAAATACCGGTTTGGTTTTTGGTATTCAAAGTTTACATGTTTTTAACTAAAACCTTGTTTAGTGCTTATTGTCAAAAACATAGATATTTCACCATGTGTGTAGTGGATCATATCCAAACACTCTATGCTTTCAAAGCGTTTAAAATATTTTGTTTTTGTATTTGGAGAAGTTTTGAAAAACCAATTTGGAAAAATACGTTTTTTGTTTTTAGCCAAAATTTCTAAGTTACAAAAATAGTTCAAAATGTTTGTAACATGTTTTGATTTTAGTCAAACATGTTTGTATATCAAAGTATAATGCTGAAACTATTTTTGTAGATTTTTCGTGAATTTATGGGATTAAATTTAAAATAAAAAATCCCTAGTTTTCTAATCCCTAACTCAGTCTACCGGCTCTGGCGGTCGACCGTCCAGTTGACCGGACCAGGAGCCGGTCGACTAAAGCGGTCGATCGGACATGCACACAAACGTGCACAAGGTCTATCAGTTGGCTGGTCGACCGAGCGGTCGACCGACTGAAGGCACCCACTCTCGGGTTGCCCCGGTCGACCGGGCGGTCGACCGGCCAGAGAGCTGTTGCTCTCTGGTTCAGGGCCCGGTCGACCGGACGGTCGACTGGAGGGCTCAAGGTCAGAAATTTAACCGTTGGCCGGTCGACCGGCCGGTCGACCAGAAGGCCATTCTGGGCCTTGTCAGTTGCCGACGGGCAGATTCTTTTGGGGCCTATATAAACCCCAATTGAGAGCTGTTTTAGACAAGATTTTGCAATGGATTTTGAGCCAATTTTTCTAACTCTATTAGGTGTTTATCTCCACTTGTTTAAGAGCCAAAATTGCCATATCAAGAGGAGAGATTTTTAAGAGTGTATTGAAAAGTGATTTTCTTGAGTTTTCCTTCACCATTTCGATCCTAGTTTTCTCACACAACACTTGAGCTATCCATTGCTATATCTACCTATAGGGATCGTTGTTGTGAGAGGATTTTAGGTGATCAAAGTGTTGTGATCACCAAAGTTCTATTTTGTACTTTGAGGAGGCGGACTTGTGGGGTCGCGGTGTTTCGAGTTCGTGTGTGAACTCTTTATTTGAGGGGCAGCCTGGGCGAGGTAGTGGGCTTGTGATGTGTTCTTACGGGAACGAGTGAAGGGACTAGAGAGTCCAAAGAGCTTGTAGGTGTTGCGGCACCAAGTGATCCGGTGGGATCGATTTTAGTGGAAATCCTTCATAGTGTTGAAGGCGGGGACGTAGAGCAAGTGTGCTCAAACTTCGAAACAAATCTCCCGTGTTTGCGATTGCTCTCTCTATCTCTTACTTGTCTTATATCTTGCATGCTATTATTGTTCTTTATCTTTATATGCTTGATATATTGTGTGCTTGATTGTTATATGCTTGGGGATTGTTTGCTAACACTTGTATTCAACCAAGAGAGCCAACGCGTCACCTCAAGTCTTATTTAGAGGAATCTTGAGGAGTTAGTCCAGAGCCCTTCATGGGGAATTCGGCTACACTCTTATGTTATACTTGGTGTTTAGTTTAAGAAGTTTTAATTCCGATTAATTGACCATTAGATTTGCTCATCACCTATTCACCCCCCTCTAGGTGATTTACAATTGGTATCAGAGCAAAGTTTTCTTGATTTAGGTCTTACAACCTGGAGTTAAAGATTCTCATTTTATAGCTAATCATAATATTTGTTCACATACCATGGATTTCATGTCACCTCCATTTTTGACATTCTTAACATCCAAACTTGAAAAGTTAAGATGTCTTTGTAC